>JAVJIF010017174.1:0-68117 GCA_038442645.1 Agave tequilana | reverse complement strand
TCACCAAGACAAGCCACCAAACACAGAGATCCAAGATCCAGGCGCAAGGCTAAATGTGACAAATTAAGACGCGAGAGATAGCCCGCGTCTCAGCATCAAGGCGCGTTGGCCCGAAGCCCGCGTCTCAGCATCAAGGCGCGTCAGCCCGAGCCCGCGTTCCAGCAGCAAGGCGCGTCAGCCCGAACCCGCGTCTCAGCATCAAGGCGCGTCAGCCCGAAGCCCTCGTCTCAGCATCAAGGCGCGTCAGCCCGAAGCCCGCGTCTTCAGCATCAAGACGCATCGGCTCGACACCCACGTCTCGGTTGCAACTACCCCGATTATGGCGCCATCCACCGCCCATGTAGCGGGGAAGTGGCCCTCATCGTGGAGCATTTTTAGGGGTCACGATCACCCCCTAAAAACCCTATAAATAGTCCCGTCACTATTTGGGACGGGCAGACAACAACACAAAAAGGACGACGACGATTATCGGGCAAAAGAGAGATCATCAACAGAGAGAGAGAAAACCCTTCAGCGAGCTTACTGAGTACTAGCCGCTCTTCGCCTACCTCCTCTTCTAGAGTTTGGGTAGACGGAGCTGAGTTACTCCCTCTACCGACCGAAGAGAAGATCCCCGACGGTCCGAACAGTCATCCGGTCAACGGAGAACAAGATTCACTCTCCACCGCCACACGAAGAACCCAGCACTAAACAAAGGGGGAATTCAAGATCAATATTCCCCCTCCCTTGTAACCGGAAGAATAAGCCGGCTGTAATTCTTTCCATCTGATTCCAGGAACGTTACACCAGCCAACCCCCTCTCCGTGTCAAACAAGAGATGGCGACTCGCTGGGGACTACTTTCGTCACTGACGAACAGATCGTGGCGCAGGATGATGTTCTCCGTAAGGGGAAGATGGTCGAAACACTCGTTGTCGAGTTCGACCAGGCGAAGTATGAAGAGTTCCTCTCTTCTGGCTCCAAGAGCCCAAAGACCCGCGTCTGCCGCAGGGTCTCAACTGAAAAGCTACCCGAAGCCCAATCTGAGGCTCTGCCGGGTGCCGATGCCCACTGTGCCAAGACAAGTTCACGCGCTAACGCCTCCCAGAAGCCCGCGTGACCTCCGGCACTGCTGTTGTGATCAACCGCGTCGCACAGAACACACGCGCCAACGCCTCCCAGAAGGCCCGCGTGGTCCCAGGCACCACTGCTGCTGCGATCAACTGCGTCGCGCAGAATACCCGCGTCAACGTCTCTCAGGAGACCCGCGTGGTGAACACTCTTAGTTCTATAAACCAGGATGTTGTTGGTTTCTCTCCACCTCCTCGACGCAACCGGAATGCTGAGCGTCGACAGAGGAGACGCGCGCGTCAACTCCAAGTCGGAAACCGTTTGGTTGTCTGACTGGGGGTGGACGCGGTGTACAATCTGATGCCTTGCCCGCACCTCGTCCAGTGCGTGAGATCCGCGTTTGGCGACCCAAACGCGAGACCCCTCAAGTTGAGTCCTCTGAGGACCAACTCATCAAACGCCAGGGTGAAACCTCCGCGTCTTTTCAAAACGCAGGAAGTACGCACTCATGGGCGTAGGGCCCAGCAGCCCACTCTCTCTCAAGCAACTCTGCCTAAACGCATCAGGCAGCAACGCGAGACTCTCGTGCGCGTCATACAGCCGCGTCATGAGAGCCGCGTCCCTGAAGTCTGCGTCCAGGCTGAGCAGCACATGACTGTCTCCCGTCTTCGACGTTGCGAGACCAGTCTCTTTAATCCCCCTCCCACGGATTTGAGGGATTATTTGACAAGGAAAAGAAGTGCCAATCAAGCCACTTCGTCATGCTGCTGTCAGCAACTCATCCATATGCTCTCTGGATGCCATTATGGATCAGGCGTGCACCAGCAGTCCTTGATCAGACAGCTGACCCTGATTCCCCGTCAGCCAAAAGAAGACGCTCCCACAGGAGGAGAACCTTCTCAGATGTTGAATACCCGGAGCTTACTGCAAACATGACTAGCAGAAGCAAGGGAAAACAACCAATGGTCAACTCAGAGGAATCTGACTCTGAGCCGGAGGGGGTGTATCAACACACTCGCACCCGGACAGGGGCCCTTCCCCCAATTGACTATAATGCCTTAGCCCGCGGCATTAGAATGGGTGGTTCTCACTCCGCTATAGTGGAGTCGCAGGCTTCAAACTCTTCCGTCGAGAAGGAGGCTTCCGCCTACATGGCAGACACTCCTGAGGAGACGGCCAGGCGTTTAGAACAGATGCAGAAGCACCAGATGGATATAATCGCCTCTCAACAGAGATCCATTGACTCCCTCAAGCATATGCTTGAGAAATTGCTTGAAGAAAGAGCGAGATCTCCTCCTAGACGGCCGAAGGGGAAAGGGAGAAAGGGAGGAAGCTCACCCTCCGAACCTTCCGACGAGACACGACGATCTACCTCGGATGTGTCCAAGCCCTCGTCGCAGGCAAGAAGCGACCAAGACCAGGAGAAGACTCATGCTAAGAGGATGAGTCAATTGGAACGACGCCTCGAGGCCCTTGCCAATCGCAAGGACCTCCAAGAAGCTGGAGTGGTCCGGCCCTATCCGGCTGAGTGGGACTTAGTTCCATACCCTCCTAAGTTCAAGGCTCCAACCCTCCAAGCATTCGACGGGAAGGGGTCACCCAACCAGCACATCTACTACTTCAAATCCCAGACCGGGAATGTGGTAGATAATGACGCCATCCTGGCGCGACTGTTCATCGGCACCCTGAAAGGGTTGGCTTTTGAGTGGTTTATGAAGCTCCCGGAGGGTTCTATCAAGAACTGGGGGGATCTAGAGAAGCTGTTCTTGACACGCTTCTTCGAAGACGACTCCGAAGTCACAATGCCCACCCTTTTAGCTACCAAACAGCGGAGAGGGGAGTCCGTCAAATCTTTCGTGGAAAGATTTCGGAACACGGCACTCCGGTGCCCAAGCGGTATGACCCAGGCCACCCTGGTGGAAACATGCCGCCACAACCTCCAAACCTCACTCCTTGCTCAAATAGGAGTTGCTGAAAGCCGCACCTGGAAGCAGTTAGTCCAACAAGGTGAACAGGCTGAGGAGATTGTTGCCCGTGTCAAGGCAGAGGAAGGCAAGCTGCGGCCGGAAAGGTCGACAAGGCGTGCACCGGCACCAGACACCTCCCTCCAAACGAAGCGGAAGGATAATTTGGCGACGGAGACGAAATCTCCCACCAAACCTCAAACAGGCAGGGCAAGTGGCTCTTCAAGCCAGCCACGCCCCAACAAGCAGTATTCCTTCAAGGAAGAACACGTCGATTCGCTCTTCAAGCTACTCAACAAGAGCAATCGACTGAAGCTCCCTGAAATTAGACGCCCGGAGGAAGTCGGCAAGACCGACAATCCCAACTACTGCATGTACCGCAGGATGTTGGGACATCCTACCAAAAGCTGCTACGTCTTCAAGGACATTCTTCAGGCTCTGATTGACGCGGAGGTGCTCAAGCTCCGACCAGAGCAGAAGAAGGTCACGGCCAATGTAACGTCGGTTCTCCAGTTCGGGAGACAACCTCCAACGCCTGCGGGGGTAACTCCTATTCCAAGGGGAGAATTAAGAGTGGTCAACACAGACCCTCACCAGCAGCAGGAGAAGGGCTTGGTAGCCGTCCCTACACCTCAGGGGGAAACCATGTGGGTCCACCCTGACCTCGTCAATGAACAACAATGGACTACTGTAACCAACAGGAAGTCCAAAGGCAAGGCAAAAGCTTCGTCCTGCCATGTGGTATGTGCTTCCTCCCGAGAAGCAGAGGATGATGTTCCCTCGCTGACTGATTCAGAAGAGGAAACAATAGTCCTGGCCGCAGAGCCCAGCCAACCGATGGCGGGGACCCGTTCAGGACAGGCATACTTGAAGCAGTACGGCGAGACGGCAGCGGCTTCTCCGCAACCAGCCGTAGAATCAGCCAAGCCCTCCACGAAGCCACTGGTGGCAAAGCAGAAGGAGACTCAATTCTCTCGAGCCCTTCCAAAAGGTGCAGCGGAAGGATCCTCAACACCTTACCACTTCGATGTCTTGGCTCAACTAGCCAACATCCCGGCACGCATCACCTTGTATGAACTCCTGAGGCTATCAAAGTCAACCAGAGAGGATCTGCAAGAAGCTCTGGCGAATGCTGAGGCCTTCGTGACCCAGGTGCCGAAGGAGGAAGATGTAGAGGACTGCCTCCACACTTCCCAGAATGCCCCCTGCATCACCTTCACGGCAGATGATATGCAGGTGAAAGGGAAACACGATCGACCCCTGTACATCACAGGTTACATCGGATCATCTGAGGTGAACCGCATTCAGGTAGATCCAGGGTCCGCATTGAGCATTATGCCCCGCCGAGTCATGCAACACCTCGGCATCCCTACCCACCGTCTGAGCCCTACACAGATGACCATCTACGGGTTCAATGCCAACGGCACCCGTCCGATGGGGAAGATCAAGCTCAAGTGCCAGATTGGGAGCCTCAAGTCGGAGGTGACGTGTTACGTCATCGATGCCGACACTTCCTACAATCTGCTGCTAGGACGACCATGGATCCATCGCAACTCCATCGTTCCCTCCACTCTTCACCAAGTCATGAAATACATTGACGCGAGTGGGAAGGTACAAACATTGGTTGCCGGAAGATATCCGTTCAAGGGAGTCGAGAATTATTTCACAGATTCCCTTTTATATCAGGATCCGGTGGATGAAACCCCGCAACTGGAGGCGCCAGACTCTGGTAATGAGGCTGACACTGAGCCCGAGCAAGAAAAGTGCCTGTGGGAGTTAAAATCACTTGTAAAGAGCACTAATAAGCTCGATGTTGATAATACCACCGACGATGCAGGCGGTTGGTATATTAATGAGAATCTAGACTTTGAATATTTTTCTGCGTGTGCATCCGATTCAATACCATCGGATACTACTACCGACGTAGACGATGACATCTGGTCGGCAATGGATGCTTTGACATCATTGCATGTACCAGTAAAATCATCTTTCGGGACATACCAGGATAATGGCAATGCGCAGGAATCTATATTCTTGGTTCCGGCAAGACGAAAAGGCCAAAGACCAATACTTTTTGGGCGAATCTCGTCTGAACCAATGCCCCGCGAAGAATCAGAAAGCGAGGAGGAATCCCCTCAGCTCGACCATTATGAATCGAAAGCACTCAGAATGATGAAGCAAATGGGGTACGATATAACCAACAAGCCAGGGTTGAACTTCGGCAAAGGAAGGAGGACGCTACTTCGATCCTTTGTACCAAAAGGGAAGGCCCCCGATTATTATCATCGGACGCGCAGGGGGTTGGGCTATGTATCAACTCCGGTCCCATCAGCCTCTGATTCTCAAGCTCAAGAATCGTTGAGCAACGATTGCTCTTCAGACACGTCATCATGGGAGTCAGATGTCAGTGTCGGCAACATCTTCAAAGGGCTTTCAGTAAACATGGTTTCAACAGGCCATCTGGAAGATGAAGTTGAAGAAATGATCCAACCTGATACAGATCCTTGGATCAAACATTTGAATGCTCTTTGGGATATCCGCTTTGAACAGCGTGAGCCACCCACAGATGACAAGGTTGTTCAGATCAACCTAGGAGATGAGACCAACCCCAAGCCCATCTTCATAAGTGACGGCCTGTCGCCTCCAGAGAAGAAGGATTTAATATCTCTTGTAAAAGAGTATATAGATGTCTTCGCCTGGAATTTTGAGGACATGCCTGGACTTGATCCTCAAGTGGCTATGCATCGCCTCAACATCAATCCGGACATGAAGCCTGTTAAACAACAGCAGCGACGGTTCCGTCCAGAGATAATGGAGGCAATTCAATCAGAAGTCAGAAAGCTCATCGATTCTGGCTTCATCCGGGAAGAACAACATCCCGACTGGGTAGCCAACATCGTCCCCATCGCCAAGAAGAATGGGAAGATCCGGATCTGCATCGACTTCCGTGATCTAAACGAGGCCTGCCCCAAAGACGAATTCCCATTGCCAATCACAGATGTCATGATTGACAATACTTGTGGATTCGAGCGAATGTCCTTTATGGACGGGTTCTCAGGATACAATCAAATCAAGATGTATCCCGATGACGAAAAGCATACCTCCTTCAGGACTCCTCTAGGGGTATATTGTTACACCGTCATGCCCTTCGGACTGAAAAATGCAGGGGCAACATACCAAAGGGCCATGAACGCCATTTTCCATCAGCAAATGCGGAAAACGGTGGAATGCTATGTCGATGACATCGCGGTGAAGAGTCTCACTAAAGGTGATCACATAGCAGACCTGAAGGTGGTCTTCGACATCATGCGGGCTCATCAATTGAAGATGAACCCCACCAAATCCTTCCTGGGGGTAGCCAGTGGCAAATTCCTAGGATTTGTTGTGACTTCCACAGGAATCTATTTGGATCCAGAGAAAGTCCGCGCTATCCAAGAGATGCAACCCCCCAGAAGCCTCAAGGAGCTCAGGGGATTACAAGGACGATTGGCGTACATCCGCAGGTTCATCTCAAACCTTTCCGGAAGATGCCAACCCTTCGCTAAGCTGATGAAGAAGGGTGTCTCATTCATTTGGGATGACGCTTGTCAAAAAGCGTTTGAGGAGATCAAACACTACCTCACCCAACCACCAGTTCTTGCAGCTCCGGTGTCCGGAAAGCCTTTCCTGGTGTACGTCCGAGCAATGGATCATTCCCTGGGAGCTCTACTAGCTCAGAATGATGAACAAGGACGAGAACAGGCAATCTACTATCTGAGTAGAACAATGATCGGAGCCGAACATCGGTACAACCCGATCGAGAAGGAATGTTTGGCACTAGTGTTCGCCATCCAGAAAATGCGACACTATCTGGTAGGCCAAACTATAAATGTCATATCAAAAGTCAACCCTCTGAGGTTACTTATGACAAAGCCTTCTTCACTAAATGGCCGGCGGGCAAAATGGGCCATATTGCTATCACAATATGAGATGCATTTTCTGCCGCAAAAGGCTATTAAGGGGCAAGCGGTGGCGGACTTCTTAGCTGAACACCCAGATCCGAGGGCAGCCAAACTCTATGAGGATCTCCCAGACGAGGCCGCCGAAGTCTGCCTGACTCAGACGTTGTTCGAAAGTCAAGTATGGCAACTTTTCTTCGACGGTGCATCAAGGACAAGCCCAAAGGGACACGTAGTGGCGGGGGTAGGAGTAGTACTTGTCTCCCCACAAAATTATGTGATCCCCCGAGCTGTCTCGCTAACGGAGCCTTGTTCCAACAATGTGGCGGAATACAACGCTCTTTTGATTGGGATGCAATTCGCCGATGAGATTGGCGTTAAAAATCTCGAGGCTTACGGTGACTCTAAACTCATCGTCAGCCAAGTTCGCGGAGAGTACGAGGCCAGACATGAAGATCTAGTACCCTACTACAACGCGACAATTCACATGGCCGAAAGGTTTTCAAACTTCTACATCGACCATGTACCGCGCAGGCAAAATGCACATGTGGATGCACTCGCATCCCTCGCTGCTTCCTTAGCTCTTCCAGCTGATGCAATGGAGAAAGTATTCGTCTATAGCCACGACCTATACTGTCCAAAAATTCCCCTCGGAGACTACCCGGGGTCAGCGGAAGATCGTCGCGGTAAAGAAACACTTGAAGTGTCGACCGCTTCAGGGCTTAAAGACTGGCGATTCCCCTACATTGATTTTGTCTTATACGGCATTCTGCCCGAAGACACCAAGGAGGCGGCCGCCATTCGGAGGAAAGCCCCCAAATTCTACTATAATGCGATTTCGCGAACATTGTATCGTCGATCGCATGACGGGATCCTGCTCCGATGCCTCTCATCAAAAGAAGCCCAAGGAGTATTGAAAGAAGCCCACGATGGTACTTGTGGAGCTCATCAACCTGGCCTGAAATTGGCACATCGACTCCAAAGGATGGGTTACTATTGGCCCAAGATGATCGCCGATGCTGTCACTTATGCTAAGAGATGTCACGCCTGCCAAATACACGGCGATTTCATCCATCAAGCACCAGGGTACCTCCACTCTACGACCTCTACTTGGCCGTTTGAAATGTGGGGATGGACGTGGTTGGCCCTATCAGCCCACCATCATCGAAAGGACATCGGTTCATTCTAGCGATAACCGATTACTTCTCTAAGTGGGCCGAAGCTATCCCTTTGAAAGAGGTGAAATCTTCTAATGTGATCAAGTTCGTGAAACATCACGTTATTTACCGCTTCGGTGTGCCTCGGCGTATCATCCATGACAATGGACCCCAGTTCATCAGCCAGGCTTTCCAGAGATTCTGCGCGAAGTTCAGAATCCAGAGTGTGTCCTCAACGGCATACTATCCTGCTGCTAACGGTCTTGCAGAAGCCTTCAACAAGACTATTTGCAAGCTTCTCAAAAAGTTCGTCTCGAAAAGTCAACGAGACTGGGACGACAAGCTGGGTGAATGCTTATGGGCCTACCGCACAACGGTGCGAACCCCAACTAAAGCCACGCCATTTTCCTTGGTATACGGATGCGAAGCCGTCCTTCCATTGGAAATACAAATTCCCTCTCTACGCGTCGCCTTGACAGCGGAAATGACAACTGAGGAGAAGCATCAGCAGCGACTCCAGGAGTTGGAAGCCTTAGACGACAAGCGTTTGCAGGCCCAACAACAAATCGAGCTTTACCAAGCTCGTATCACCAGAGCCTTCAACAAGAAAGTCAAAGCGCGAACTTTCAAGAAAGGCGACCTTGTCTTAGCTGTCCGAAGACCTATGGTCATGACGCACAAGACAAAAGGAAAATTTCAGCCCAAATGGGAGGGACCATTTGTAGTAGAGTCAGTCTACTCAAATGGATCATATCGCCTCATAACTTCAAATGGCGATACACTCATGATGCCGATCAATGGCAAATTCTTGAAGAAGTACTATCCTTAATAGTACTCTTCTTCCGATCAAGTTAAAAGTACACCTCTGATCAAACATCCGACGCCCTCGACGACTAAGGATAGAGGAAAATGTTGGCCTTTAAGCCCAACATAAGTCCTCGACAACTCATCATGCTGAGGGGAATAGCATGGCTAGCCCAACTCAAACGGTAGTTGGTAAAGACATGTCAAACCCGTTGACAGCTGAGGATTTGCTAAAAATCCTAAGGGACACGTTCCCATTTGATCCGACGCCCTCGACGACTAAGGATAGAGGAAAATGTTGGCCTTTAAGCCCAACATAAGTCTTCGACAACTCATCATGCTGAGGGGAATAGCATGGCTAGCCCAACTCAAACGGTAGTTGTAAAGGCATGTCAAATCCGTTGATAGCTGAGGGTTTGCTAAAAATCCTAAGTGGACTCGAGTCCACTCTTTCCTCCAAAATCCCTTACCAATTCTCATCCATAGAATGGTAGGACCACAAAGTGCAATCATTACTATGTTAACACTATACCTCTGGTAATGAATACCCTTTGTCGGGTATAAACTTTGCTTGTTAACACTGCATAGAGTAACAAACTCTCAAATTTGCCAAGTTAACACTATACCTCTGGCATTTCAAATTCCACTTGTCAATTCTCATCAATAGAATGACAGGTCCTCAAATTGCTCTTATCACGAGCCAATTCTTGTCAAGTTAACATTACACCTCTGACAAACTACTGTTTAAGTTAACATTACACCTCTAAGCAGTACATCGAGTGCCTGTCAAGTTAATATCACACCTCTGATAGTCACCTTTCTTCAGACTTCCGTATCGAAGCTGAAATGGACGATGCCAAGTTAACACTACACTTCTAGCATCCGAGTCATCGCTAAGTTCAACAATACACCTATGGCCATGACCGTTCCTCGACTTCCTCGTCTAAGTCGAGATGACCAATGCTAAGTTCAACATCACACCTCTAGCATTACCTCACTGTTAAGTTAAACATTACACCTATGACAGTGACATTCTGAGTTAAGTTAATATCACACCTCTGACTCACATCCTTGTCGAGTTAACACCACACTTCTGACAAGACTATCTCCAACCCGTTAAGTTAATATCACACCTCTAACGGTAAAAGCTTTACTAGATTCCTCGCGGGTCTAGTTTCACTTGTTATTCTCTTCAACAGAATAACAGGTCCACCTAAAGACATTGTTAGGTTAACATTACACCGCTGACAATGTTTTATCGAATTTCCCAGCTGACCTTGAATCAAGTCAATCCTAGACACTTGACAAAAGTTCACCTTCTCTGGGGGTACGCATTCCCCCTGTCACTTTCTTTTATAAAGTGGCGGGTCCACCAAATCATTCTTTTGCTTCTAAAACAAAACATTCAAGACAACAGAAAGAGGCAAAAAGAAAAGTGTCACTTTTATTTATATCCAAACACATGAAAGTGATACAAAACGCTCTCTTATACAATAAGATTGAGTGTTACAATTAAGGAGTACAAAGAAGTCCCTCTCTCTCTCTGAGGCCGTACTCACTCCTTGAATCCGCATCTGATCCTGAGTGCATGATGTCTGGAGAAGTGCCGAATTGTGGCGACTGTTGGAACCGATTGCACTTTGATGCACGACGCCAACTTCGAAAGCGCCCTAGCTGACTAAGCCAGGAGCAATGGTGTTCTTGAGGTCCGGTGACAACAGAAGAGCCTGCAACCCTTCGTTCAAGAGTTGATCTTTCCCTAGCAGGCCATCCAAAGGACATGGACTGTCCTTGATGTAACTTCTGGGATGGGAGAGGAAGAGGATCCTCTCCGCCACCGCAACCGCCGGAACCTCCTCGCCGTCATACTTGACCTGACCATCTCTTGCCATCAGGCAAGAGTGGTGCAGGAGATCTGAAGAGACCTTGGCGAGATTTGGGTCCTCGTCAGAGATATAATTTACTCTCTTACAAACGACGAGGACCATAATTTACTCTCTTACAAACGAACATTGAGCAAGCTCGCCGGTTGAAGCACTCTTCCAGGAGACCAGCGAACCTGCAAAGAACAAATAAGAGAATCAGAAAATCTGGAACTTAGTATACTTTAACAAAAGAAAACTAAGTAACAGACGCGGCAGTCATTGAAGACTTCAGACGCGGAAATGATCTGCACAGTCAAACCACCGCGTCAGCAGAAACAGACGCGAGTCAAAACTGTGCCACTCCCAGGATTCAAACGCGGTCTCAGTTTGCACCCGCGTCTAATATACTAGACGCGAAAAACTTCAAACGCCGAAAATTGCCATCTCTCTGTTGGGTGAACAGGAGTTGCAAGATTCAGGTCTGAAACGCGCCAAGGCAATAGCCATGAGCAAAGCCAGCGTCAAGAGCCCGCGTTCAGAAAAGTTCAAGTCACCAGCACAAATTCCAGAATAGGAATGCACCAGAATTTCATTCAGATGCCTATGCCAAAATACAGGCTATGGACATCATCGGGGTGACATACCAGCAGAAACCTCTGTCCAGAGTTGACCTCTCTGCATCCAAACGCGGGTGCGCAAGATGACATGAGAGAGGATTCCTTCTGAAGAGACCAAACAGAGGCATGAGAGCTCTGGGTCATCTTCATCCACGGGGTCACCTTCACCCATGAAGACGGTTCTCTGAAAGATAATTCAAGGCGACTTCTCTCGGAGCAAAACAAATGAAAACAGTCTAAGTTGGATTGTTGAAGAGGGAGAGGGTGCACTCTATTTATAGGCAGTCCCTAATAACTGTCATTAATGGGGCATCAATCGGAACCGTCGCGCACAACTGTCAAAGCCCAATCAAAAACGGACGCGTGGAGCGCTGCTTTGGAAACCGTCGAAGTGCGCCGGTTTTTCAACCGCCAGCGTCGGTTCTGCATGCAAGAGCATTAACGCCTGAACCCAATAAGAGGCTGACGCGTGGATAACTGTCTTGGGAAGCAACGGATGACCCGGAACCCCAATCGACAGTGAAGACTTGACGTTCAAAGATCTCCTAAAAATCTTTTAAGTCATGTTGCATTGAACGCAGATGGGAAAGTCGCTCGAGGCTGCGTATCCCGTGTCTGATCGATCCGCGTCTTTCTTAGCAAGACAGATTCGCGTTATTCAGACCGCGTTTCACTCTGTGATTGACGCTGCGTCTCACTCCATGGACTGACGACCGCGTCTCACTTTATGGATCAATGCTGCGTCTCATCAAGAAGACCGCGTATCACTCTGAGATTGACGCTGCATCTCATCAAAAGGACTTAGTAAATCTAAGTTCCTGTGGACTGACGACCGCGTCTCACTTTATGGATCAATGCCGCGTCTCATTAAGAAGACTCAGAGTCAAGGCCGCGTTTTATTAACAGAACTTAGTCTTACCTAAGTGCCAGTTACCAAGGAGTTGGATTCGCCTACAGCTGAGCAAAGAAGATGGAGCAAAATTTTTCAAACTTTTATTATAACAGTAAAAGTGGATACAAACACTCTAAACAGAGTGTCCTCTTCTTTACAAAAAAGGGGGAAAAGAAAAGAAGGCTAAATGTCCTGGTTCGCCAAGGTACGGATTTGTTCCCTAAGGCGGTGAATCTCGTGTTGGCGCGTCCTTTCAGCTTCCATAATAGCCCGGTCCCGCAGCTCCTCTTCGGATAAGAAATTTCTTGCAGCCAGCTGCGTTCGCAGAGATTCCACCCTGGAAGAATGTAGAGACAGACTCTCTTCAGCTCGCGCCCTAGCAGCTTGTTGCTCCTCTAGCTGCTTTTTGATGATAGCAAGCTTTTCCTCATTGAGCGCAAGCACCACTTCTGCCTTGGCAATGGTGTCCCGAGCCCTGATGATGACTTGCTCTGTGCTCTGCATGACAAGCTCGGATTCCCTTGAATCGCCAGCTAGTTTCTGACATTCAGCCTGAGAATATTCGAGATTGCGGATCTCTGCAGCGATTTGTGCCTCCGCTTCCTGTCGCTCTCGTTCTTGAGCAGCTAGGAGCCTAGTCAGGGTGGCCTGGGCCTCACTAAAAGAGCCAGCATCTTCCAAAGACTCCAGCTCCTGCAGGTAGTCTCCCAGTTGCTCTACCACCCGTAGACACGCCTTGGCAAGTGAAGGGCCTCCAGTTAATTCGACGTTCACGGCCAGATTTTTAAGAAGCGTCTGGGCAAATTGGAACGTGCTGTTTCCACGTAAGATGAGATCAATACATGATCTCATCGAAACGAAGAATTGCTGCACCATCTGACGTGCCAGTTCCCCCATGTCTTCACCACCTAGGAAGCTTCCCGACCCCTTTTCTGTCACAGGATAGGGGATATAAGGCGGATCTTCTCGCACAAGAGTCGTGCTGGCCGTCGAGACAGCAAGAGCTAGACCGGCCGCTGACGCTTCCGGAGGTACTACCTCTGCAGGAGCCTCCACGACCAATGAAGGAGTAGTAAGCACGACCTCCTCAGAAACCTCCACCGAGACTTGAGTTGTATGGCCTTCTAGAAGGGTGCCAACCATCGGACTCTCCACCTGAGCCCCCTCGGTCCTCTCTGCAAGTTATCGCGATGTTAGCCACAATGATAGAAGAGCTAAACATTTAAAGCATCAGAGCTGCCTTACCAGGTTGGAGGTCCGGAGACGTCAAATCCTGCGGAGCGGAAGTCTCCTCGGCTTCAGCAGTAACCTCCTCGCCTGGCAGAGTGAGAGCCTCCTCAGCCTCAGTGGTTACTTCCTCTTCTGGCAGAGTGGAAGGCTCCCCAATTTCAATAGCTGCCCCCTTTGAGGGTATCTCAGCAGCCGAGACCTCAATCCCCTCGGGCCGGGTCAATTCTTTCACCATCTCCTCGATACGCGAGGAGGTTGTAGCCTCAGCATCTTCGGTTGGCCCTGCAGCATAAAAGAAGAATGTTAGAACATCCTCTTCAATATGCAAAAGAGAAAATTAGACAAAAGATGGAAAGAATACCTTCAGTAGGGATAATCGCCAGCGATGGTGCAGTCGATGGCTCACCCTCATGTATTTCCTCCTCCGAGATGTGGAAGAATTTGCTCTGATCAGGAAGAGCGGGTTCATCGCCATAGTCGGTCTCGTCTTCGAAGTCGCTTTCCCCCGATAACGAAGAAGACGACAGCGCAACGCGAGGAAGCTCCGCAACAGGAGCCTTACCTCCAATTACCCAGTGGTAGGACTAGGGTCGACTGCCCTAAGACTGAAAATGAAGATGCTAGGAGACCCCGGCTGCTATGCCTCGTCTCTCCCATCATGAGCAGAAGAAGGCTCGGGTTGAGCTGAGAGGCCTGCAATCTCAACATCCCCTCCAGTCATTATGTCAACCTCCAGTGACTCGTCATCTTCGGCGGCGGTGGACTCTTCAACAAGCTCCCCTTCCTCCACGGTCTTGCTGCGCGACCTAGGAGCACGGACTAGGATGGGGAAATCTTCATCTTCCGACGGTTCCTCAACCCTAACAGGGACGTCTTCAGGAGGAGCCTCAACTCCGGCAGAGATGTCTCCGGATTGAGAGACTTCAGCCGTTAAATCCCTCCGAGCCTTCTTTGGGGCAGGCTCAGCGATAGAAGCAGAGCGTCGATGACGCTTGCTCGCCAACTGCTTAGACCTCCTGGCCCGCGGCTCCTCCCTCGTGGCTGGTGGCTCCGCCCTTGTCGCTGGTGGCTCTGCCCTTGCCGGTCGCGGCTCCGCCCTCACTGCTGGGGGCTCCCTCCTCGATCTTCGCCCGACCTCCTTTTGGGCCTTTAGGTACTGTTCTACGAGTTTCGTCGGTTTACTAGAATCAGTCCTGGCCTCGAGACTTGCATTGATGCTCTCAATGCATGAAGACGCCGGGAAAAAGTCTGGCGTTTGGATGGCTTGAGAGTACCAAGTACAGAAGTTGAAACTCGTACGGCACTTGGGCCCCTCGAGAGGTAGACGAAAAGATACTCCCGTCCCTCCAGCCACACTATAGTACCAGGCCCGAGCACCCTCGAACAGGTTCCCTTCGAAGGCAAGTCTAGCATTGGGGTTCCCGACATAGAGCTGATCATAGCCGAACTGTCGAGCGAAGCGACTCGGCATGTACGGCTCAATGGTACATGACGTCCCTTGCCGGAAAAGCACATATCCGGGCCGGATATTTAGCAACCACCAGAAGGCCCCCGCAGATAACCTCGTGAAGTCATCTGGGCCAACAGAATCAACAAGTAGATCCCCGAAAGATGCATCAGGGATCTGGAGGAGGCAGCGATTGAGCTGGTAGTTTGCAGGGTCTGAAAGGCACTTCCGGACGTAATATATATAAGGATCACGCCATTTTGAACCCTCCAACCGCTGTACGAAAGGGACAGAATTCTCCCTCCAACGCGCTGCCGTCATCAAAGAAGGGCAATGCATCACGTACCAAGCAATAAGGTACGTGTAAGGCAGCTCGACACGAGGGTTGGGACGCTTCACCGTCGGACTCCCCTCTGAGTCAACATACGGCTTTCCCTCGGAGTCTGCAGTTTTTGGTGGCTCGCAGAAACTCTTAGTGAGCGCCCGCAGCCCACTCTGAATACCAGCCGCCACGGCCGGGAGAAGGGCTATGGGGTTCCCATGAGCCAGGAGCACCGCCGGGTACACCACGTCAGCAACAATGACTTCATGCGGCAGTGTGGGCACCACACAGCGCTTCAGCCACAGCATCAGAAAGCCCGCCAACAGCGCCCGATCGGAGATAGGAGTCCGGGCTTGATGGTGAAAACTTTCAAAAACCAAGTCAGGGTCGAAACCGTCCTCGTTCGACTCCGTGGTGTAGAAGCTGTTCGGAGCCTGGTCGATCCTGTCTTCAATCTCCCTGTCAGAGCTGGGATCCAATCGGGTTATCTGATGGTCTTTGGTGTTGACATTATTGAACAAGTAACTGGCCCAAGACAGTTGCTTGACTCCCTGCGACCGCCATTTGGTTATCTGGCCGCAAATGTGGAAGTGACATAGCACTTCCCAGTAGGTCTCATATATGAGGGGAAACTCCTCCTTCACATAGCGAAGCTCCACAGCGGTCGGGACATATTCCTCATAGGGAATATCCCCTGTCGACAGCCCCGAGACCTCGTGCAGCTCGTGCAGAGCAAGGCCCATCTCTCCGACCGGAGTGAAGAACGTCCCCGTCGAAGGATTATAACGCTCTAGAATCCCGAAGAAGTTCTGAGAGCTTTGAGGGATCCCCCACTGCACGGCCCTGACTGCCGAGTACAGTCCCACGCGCTTTAGCAGGCCCCCGAGCTCGGTAAGGACAAAGCCGACCATCCTGCCCCACCAATAGTTCTCCGTGGAACGGACCCACCCCGGCGCACGGAACCCAACCGGGTAGTCACCCTCCGCCTCCATGAAGGCGTTAAGGAAGGTAGTGCCAAGTTGTGGTATCTCCCCAGCTGGAACCTCAGTCCTGCGCGACCCAGGGAAAAGGCCGATAACTGACCTGTCATGGCTATCATGACGGTATACTTTGTGGGAGCCCAAATCACCGAGAGTGACCTCGGGAACATATCGAGCAAGGTCCCATTCCATCTTCCGAGGGACGGACATATGCTGGAAGTAGGACAGCGGGAACATCCTCTCCATGTCTGGAAGAAAGAATCTTCCACCCTTTATTTGACGGAGCCATTTGTAAGTTCCGTCATACACGCTATGGCCGCCCTCGTGGATACGATCTCCGAAGAAGAAGGCAGGCTTCTCCAGCTTGATGCCAGCATCTGTTGCGAATGCTGCATCAGTCATAAACACCCGAAGAGTTCTCATGTCAACATTTGAGAGCCTCTCTCTGCGATCCGGTGATTTGTCAGCAGTCACGGGAACAGTCCTTTGCAATACAAAAGTTAAATCCCGGTCAGCACCACCTACATGACCAAAGTGGCACTTCTTGGCGAGTGAAGTAGCAGGGCGTGGCGCTGCAAAAAGAAAAGGACACTTAGTTAGATACTCTATCAAAAGCATAAAAAAAAAAATGCTAAGTGTTCACAATCCGAACGCAGAAGAGACACTGGACGCAGGAATTATCAAATCCGCGTCCAGACCTGCGCATCCACGCAGAAGAGACACTGGACGCAGGAGTTATAAAATCCGCGTCCAGACCTGCGCATCCACGCAGAAGAGGCACTGGACGCAGGAATTATCAAATCCGCGTCCAGACCTATGGGATCGGCGTCTCCACAATATTCTCCTTGATGTCACTTCTGGGGTGCGAAAAGAAGGGAGTTATCCACCTTAACCTTTCCACTACCATAATCGCCAGAAGTTAAGGAGGGTAACCCCCTTCCTTTCACATCCCCAGATGTCGAAGTACTTGGACTCGGGTGCCAGATTCATCAAAATCAGCAGCTGATGAAACAGAACGCAAGGATCAAATCCGCGTTCTGTAAACTAAGTCCGCGTCTGAACCCTTCACAAATAGAAAATATTCTAAGTGAAGAATCTGAAGCGCAGGACTCAAGGGCGCGAGGGTCCAAACCCGCGCCTCGGTTATCATCCCAAAGACTGCGTCTGGGAATCAAACACGATTTGAAAATCATGTGTTAAGGGTTCTTAAAAGTTCTTTGAACTTTCTTTAATGGCGAAACTTCCGCCTAAGAGGCCTTTACCTTGGAGACCTGGGAGAACGACGTCCTGTGCAGAGGAGGAGCCGCCCCTCTGGGCCTCGGCGACGGTCGCCTTTGAGGACGATGCAGTTGGCTTAGTCTTGGGTGCCATTGATGTTCAGAAATCCGAGCAAGGAGATGAACAAGTTCGAAGATGAACAGAGAAGGAAATTCTTTTTCTCAGCGAGTGCGTTCGGAGAAGAAGATGCATCTCTCCAACTGTTGCCTTTTATAGGCACAGGGATTCGCGAAGATACGCGGCGTGTGGCCCGGTAGACGCTGCAGCGAGTCACCGCTTGACGCGTGTAACCAAATCATTTCTGAACGGAGAAGATCATGCGTCGCAACCCCGCCACGAGTCAGCAGTCGACACGTGGAGCAGTTCATTTAATGAACCAGGAAATCCGCGCTCCAAAAGGCGAAATTTCGCCGGTTCCTTAGGCCAGCTGGCGGCGTAATCATGACATGGCACAGAATTCGCGCCCAAAGAACGCACCTCCTCGATGGACATGCCACGTCAGCCTCTCCATGAATGCATTTGGAAGGTCGCGTCTCTCTAAGAAATTCGCGTCCTTCCAGTCTGGCCAAATATCGCGTCTGCCTTCTGAAGATCAGCCACGTCTCCATTGCCAAAGGACGCAAATCGCGCCTTTACAGTAGTACCATCTCTGTTTTTTGAAAAAGAACCTGCGTTTGGCCTCCTGCTTCTGCAAAATCAGTTCAACAGTACACTGACGCAAGCAGACGACCAACCACTCCTGGCTTAAAGCGCGCCAGTGACAGACTAAAAGCAATCGGGGAGGTTTAGACTGTGCATCTAAACACTCAACATGATCAACTCTGGGGGCTTCAAAGAGTTCAACAGTACACTCACGAAGACCAACTCCAGATAAGATTAAACCCGGAGCATCAACAGTCTAGTCATGAAGGCGAACTCAGCTAGAGTCCAAAGTATTTCGAAATCCGTCCCAGTTAACTGCGGAATGTCGAAAACTTTGGAGGGGGTTCTGTAGGCTGTCTAAAAATCACCAAGACAAGCCACCAAAACACAGAGATCCAAGATCCAGGCGCAAGGCTAAATGTGACAATCAAGACGCGAGAGATAGCCCGCGTCTCAGCATCAAGGTGCGTTGGCCCGAAGCCCGCGTCTCAGCATCAAGGCGCGTTGGCCCGAAGCCCGCGTCTCAGCATCAAGGCGCGTCAGCCCGAAGCCCGCGTCTCAGCATCAAGGCGCGTTGGCCCGAAGCCCGCGTCTCAGCATCAAGGCGCGTCAGCCCGAAGCCCGCGTCTCAGCATCAAGGCGCGTTGGCCCGAAGCCCGCGTCTCAGCATCAAGACGCATCGGCTCGACACCCACGTCTCGGTTGCAACTACCCCGATTATGGCGCCATCCACCGCCCATGTAGCGGGGAAGTTGGCCCTCATCGTGGAGCATTTTTAGGGGGCACGATCACCCCCTAAAAACCCTATAAATAGTCCCGTCACTATTGGGGACGGGCAGACAACAACACAAGAAAGGACGACGACGATTATCGGGCAAAAGAGAGATCATCAACAGAGAGAGAGAAAACCCTTCAGCGAGCTTACTGAGTACTAGCCGCTCTTCGCCTACCTCCTCTTCTAGAGTTTTGGTAGACGGAGCTGAGTTACTCCCTCTACCGACCGAAGAGAAGATCCCCGACGGTCCGAACAGTCATCCGGTCAACGGAGAACAAGATTCACTCTCCACCGCCACACGAAGAACCCAGCACTAAACAAAGGGGGAATTCAAGATTCAATATTCCCCTCCCTTGTAACCGGAAGATTAAGCCGGCTGTAATTCTTTCCATCTGATTCCAGGAAACGTTACACCAGCCAACCCCTCTCCGTGTCAAACAAATCATATCAGATCTAGGGTTCTAGGCAAAGATATTAAGATTTCTTTAGATAGATTTGCTCATCTGTTTCATCTCTCCTGTGAGAAAGTAGATATATATGATGTTGATATACATGATTTGAATATCTTGATGGTGAATCTGCCCTCACCGCATCTCTCTTACTTCATGATGATGATAACCCGGCCTTAGTTAGGAACGAGGAGGTGAAGTGTTACACGCTCACCGCTCAAGTCCTAACTAAGATAGTGTTCTATAATCACTTACAAAAATCAGGAGAATATAGTCATGCTCGGGGTTTTGCTCCTCTCTTGATCTATTTCCTTCTGAAAAACATTAGAGTTAACATTCGTAAGCTCATCATTAACTTCAAGGTTTATGAACACCTTCTAATCCCAAACTGACACTTACCATTTAGGATGCTCATGACCCGACTTCTCAAATAATTAAAATTTGATCTTTCTGCTGAATGACTCATCGAACCACCTGTTGACATCAACAACACTCTCCTCAAGAGGATGCGTGCTAGAGAGCGTGCTCCTGCTCCGCAATCCCCTCCTATCATTCCTGCTGTTGACCATGGATTTTCTTTAACCTCCTCAGTCTCTGTTGACCCTTATACAGCTCTCTCAGCTCAGCTTCGTGAACATGATATGAAGATGAATGCTCATTATAAGAGGATTGAGCATAGGGTTTAGAACGACCTGCAATATATCTGCTCATTCATTCTCTACCTTCAGACATGCATCGACGAGAGCTATAGTAGGCACGCTTGGCTTGTTCCTCTTCTGAGAGATCACGCATAGCCTTTTCCTGCATCGGGTCCTCCATTTGACCCCTGGGTAGCTCCTCCAGCTCCTTCCCAGGCACCATCTCCTCCTGAAGATCCAGACTTTCAGGAAGAGTGACCTTTTTTGTGTTGATGACAAAAAGGAGGAGAGAGATTTTGTGAGTTATCTTGGAGTTTTTATATTTTCATGTCTTTATTTATGTACTCTTTTATGTGAACATGTAGTATTTGGTGTTTGGATATGTGTTTTTAAATTGTAGTACTTATTTTATGGTTTAGAACTTGTTTTGACGTTGGCGTGAACCTTCGTATGGACAAATTTCATTTATGATATCATTGTTGTCTTTGGGAAGTTATGTATCTCTTTTTATGATTGATATTTGATACATAGCTTTTATGTGTGGTATGTGTTGTGTTTGTGCTCTTAGGTATCCTTTATAAACCAACCATTTACCAATTGTTTTGGAGGTTGGAGGTTGGAGGTTATTGGCTGGTTGGTGGAAACCGTTTATGCATACAGCTTTATAATTCTGTATTCTTGGTATGCATAGATGTGTTGCATAGAGCTTAATTGATATATCTTATTCATATGCTATTAGTGATGCATCTTGCCTAAATGTCACATTTGATATATGCATGTGTTTAGAGGGAGCTTCGCTTGAAATCTTTTCCCAAATTATTTATGATAACTGCATGTGCTTTGTCATCAACAAAAAGGGGGAGATTGTTGGCCCAAAGGCCATTAGCACTAGATTTGCTGATAACAAAATATATGCAGTTATATTTTTAACAATTTCATTTAGCAAAGTTTCAGGTTAACTATTTATTTCATTTCGGCTCCATCACAAGACTCACACATTTGGAAGCCAAAATATGTCGATCCTAGAGCCTAAGCACATAGACAAGCTCAAGGATCAAGATTGTCAAAGAAGACTACATCAAGATTTGCATTTTTGCTTTTGGCATTTTAGATAGAATTTATAGTCGTTTTCTAAAACCAAGATAATATAGGTTGATAGCTCTTTTGGGATTGGCACGCACATATCTTTCACATTCCTAAAGTGTTTTAAAAAGAGTTTAAAACTATTCTCTTTGTCATTTTCAAAATCGAGTTTCGGAAAAACGAGTTTTGAAAAAATCGATTTTTTATCTAGAAAAGTTTTTTTATAAAATATAGTTCTAACTTTATTTTGTGTTGATCCATGATCACACGTTGGTTCTATCAAGTCCCTTTAACTTTATTTTGTTTTAAAATAACGTGTATTTTCGTTGGAAAAAGGTTGACTTCAAAAAGATTTACAAATCAGGCTTTTGGCCTAAGGTCGGTCGACCAACCGGTTGACCGTAGACAAAGCAAAATTTCTCTGTCGGTCGTGGTCGATGGACATGCACAAATTTTCCCTAGTACTTTGTGTGCACTTCGGTTGACCGATCTGTCGACTGACTGCAAGAGCCTTGCTCTCAGTTGGGCTCGGTCGACTGACAGAGAGCTTTGCTCTCTGGTTGGGATAAACAGTTGACCGACTGGTCGACCGCTAACCTCAACGGTCAAAATTCCGACCATTGGCGGTTGACCAGCCGGTCGACCGACAGAAGGATTTTTTTCTGATTTTTTCCAATGGCTAGTTTTCTATTTGTCTTTTTCTGGGTCTTTTCCCAATAACTCTTTTGAGTTTTCTCCTCTATCATCATCCCCTATAAACAGTTGGACTGTAGAAAAATCCAAGAACAAGTTTTCAACAAGTGTACGAAAGATTTATTCATCAAAATCAAGCTTTAGTCTTTTTCTTAAAAGATTTTCATTTGAGCCAAAATTTCATACACTTGAATTTTAGTTTGAGCTTTCTCTCTATATCTTTACAAGCTATTTTCACTACACAATCTCAAAGAGCTTCACCTCCTCATCTTGGTTATAGGATTGTGCTTATGAGCTTTTTGTGATCAAGTGAAGATCACCGATTTTCTTCAATTGTGAAGTTGTAGAGGTTGCGGCCTCAAGTGAGCTAGTGAGCTCCGTTGTTGGTATTGCGACACTATGAGAAAGGACTTGTGAGTCTATAGAGTTCTAATGAGAATTTGTAACGGTTTACGATCTAGTGAGATCGGTCATAATGAAAATCTTTCATAGTGTTGAAGGCGGAGACGTAGAGCAGTGGCTCGAACCTTGGAACATATCATCGTGTTTGTGATTGCATACTCTTTCTTTCTTTGCTTACTTACATACTTATCTTGTTTACTTATTTGCAAGTATTTCTTGTGTTGTGATTGATATTTTCTAGGTTTCTATCAAGTAAATTTTTATTTCGCATTATTTACCATTTAGTATAGTCATCACCTATTCACCTCCTCTAGGTGATTTGCAAGAGATAGAATCTATGAAGAGAAAGTGGGATTTAGGAGATTTTTAGAGAGAGAAAAGCCTTTTGGTGGAGTGAATAGTGGAGGATGGTGGAGGAGAGGGTGGTGAAGGGTGGTGATGTTGGCTGCCTGAGGTAGGAGGAGGAGATAGTGAGAGAAAGTAGAGAAAAGTTTGAGAGGAGAGAGAAAGTGGGGTTTTTGGCCTTTTTAGAGAAAGAAAGAGGTGGGAAAAGAGAAAGGGTGGTGTGGCAGGTGGAGAAAGGTGGTTAGGGTGGTGTGGAGGTGGCTATGGTGGTATAGTAGTGGTGGAGGAATTTTTAGAGAGAGAAAGAGAGATTTTAGAGAGCGAAAATAGGTTTTTGGAGAGAGAAAATGTAGAGAGAGGGGTGTAAGGATGGCAACGGGGCGGGTCGGGGCCGGGTATTGAACACCCCGTCCCCGTACCCGAAATCTCAAAACCCGCCCCGTCCCCGCCCCAGACCCCGTTGGGTATTCTACAATCACCCCCATCCCCGCCCCGGCGGGTAATAAAAATACCCGACCCGACCCGAAATCGTATATTGGGCTCATATTTTTAGGGCAAATTGGATTTGGATTTTGGACCATTTGGTTTAGATATTTATAGGGAATGACATATTTATAATTAGTGTTAAAAGTTGGGTTATTTAAGTAGATGTATATATAATATTATTATACTCATTATATAAAAAAATAGCGGGGCGGGTACGGGGCGGGTAATGGGGCGGGGCAATGCTATACTGTACCCGCCCCGCCCCGGCCTTTGTTATTTCGGGTTTTCCCCGTTACCCGACCCGAACCCGGTCAATGATCAAAAACCCCCCCATTCGGGTCGGGTCGGGTCAGGTCCCCGCGGGTATGGGTCAAATTGCCATCCCTAGAGGGGTGTAGCCGGCCATGTTAGGGAAGGAGGAGAAGGTGTTATGATAGTGATTATGGTGGTGGTGTGGTTGTTGGAGGAGTTTTAGAGAGAGAAAGAGTGAATTTAGGTGTTCTTTAGAGAGAGAAAAGAAAGAAAATGGAGGAGAGAGAAGGAGGTGGCCGGCCCCTTTTTGGAGAGGGAGAAAACAGTTTAAGAGAGGGGGAGAGGCTTTCATGAGAAGCCAAGCCTCTTGGCTTCATAAAGAAGAAAAAAAGAGAGAGAAGGTTCTGGAAAATGAGAGAAGAGAAAAGGAAAAAAGAAAAGAAAAAAATTAAAAAAGTAGATATTAGTTTGTTAGGGGGCTATGTGTAAATGTTACTTAAGAAAATAATATAAAAATAAAATGAAGAAAATTGGAAAATAAATGAATTTAGAGAAGAAAGAAAAGGCAAATAGAAGGAGAGAGATTATATTAATTAAATAATAATTAGAAAGAAAAAGTTTTAAAATTTCTGAGGTATAATCTAGTACCAGTGTAGAATCTTGTTTAAAAATTTCAGGTCAAACAGAAGAGAATACATACATAAAATGATACGTACAAGTTTAAAATGTCAAAATTGTAGAAGGATACGTATTCTGGAATCAGGGTATTACACATCCCCTCTTCGGTCTCCCCTTCTCTCCTCTAATCATTTTCTAACTCCCTTCCTCTCTCTAATTTCAACCACTCTCTCACTCTCTATCTCCCTCCTCCTTGGCCAGCACCACCGCCACCACCATGGCTGCCCAGCCGCCACTGCCCCTCCTACCAGCACCAGCCAGCACCCAACACCGGCCAGTCCTGCTCCTCCTCCTCCCTCTTTTCCCTCTTCTCTTCTCTCTTTTCTTTCTTTTCCTTCTTCTTTCCCCTATTCCTCTTCCCTCTCTTTCTCTTTGCTGGCCACCAGTGACCCACGACCAGCTCCGTCGATCACCTGGGTGTGATGCCCTAGCACGACACCACCGGGGTTATGACCTCCTCCCCTTCCTTTCTCTTCTCTTTCTTCCTCCTCTCTTTGTCCTCTCTTTCTCTCACTATTTCTCCCCTCTTTGTGATCTGGATTTGCTTTTCTCTCTCTCTCTCTCTTTGTTCTCTCTCCCCCACTCTCATTCTATCTCTAGACCTCTCTCTAACTCTCTCTAGGTTTCTCTCTTATCTTTCTCTCTCATGGAGTCGGGCGCCTGCCTGTCCCTTGTGTTCCTTGGGGTTCGTACTGAGTTCAGATTTAGGTTAGTATTTTTCTTTTTATTGGGCATATGTTGTATTTTATGTTTGGGTGTATACTGTATTTCATTTGGGTGTTGTAATTGTGTTTACACTGTGAAAGTGTTGTTTCTGGGTGTTTGTACATGTATTATATATTATTGTGTAATACTTGTATAGATATGTGGCTGAGTTCCTAGAACTGTATATGTAGTAATACCGCGATGAATGTTTGTAAAAGTGTAGCTAAATCCTTGTACTTGTATACTACTTTATTACCATGCTTGGCTACCCCTTCGTAGTCGTTAGCCTCCGGACTCAACTTCTTCGCGATTTCTTTTAGACTAGTTACTGCCTGGACGGTGAGCTTAGCTCTTAATGCTTATTCGCTAGATTCGCCTGAGCAGGAGTTGTGCCGTGTGCGACAGTATAATGCCTTGCCCCTCGAGTCAAACATGTGTGTAGCTCCATCGTGCGTTTTAGCGATTAACACTGCTCGCTGACTTTATCCTAGCACTGCCTAGCTTTACATGTCTGATCGCTTAGTCATTATTATCTGCTATGTATTTCTATTGTATATGTATGTGTGTTTGGTGCTAATACTTCTGCAAGTACCTACTTAGCCTTTGGGTACTATAGCATTTCGTACGCTAAAAGCTCAAACCCCAGGCTACCTAATAGGAATTCGCCTTATACCCTCTGGGTTTAGTGGTAGCTGCAGGGGCAAGTTTAACCACTTTGTGATTTTCACTTTCTTAGCTAAAACTCTCTGGTTTTCTAGCTTCGTCAGGAGCCTAGATAAGTCACGTGCTGCGAGCCGAGCTTAATTGCGTAGCTTTGTCAGGCACCGCTTAGCTATGCTCCTGCTTTGCTCACTTTTCAGACTTAAACTCTCTGGTTTTATTAGCTACACTTTGTGCTGCGAGCCGAGCTTAATTGCGAAGTCTTGTCAGGCACAGTTTAGTTATGCTCCCGCTTGACTCAGCCTCCGGTCTTTATCATGCTCCGTCGGGAGGCGAACTTAGCGCCCAGTGCTTTATAGATCATTAAGCGTAGCTCCACCGTGTGCATCAGCATAGCGCCATGCCGCTCGAGTCAATAACGTGTTTAACTACGCACTAGTATGGCTTCGATACGAGTGATAGCTTGACGTTTTCAACGTCGCTACACCGTATATGTTAGTCATGCCGCGGGGAGTGACTTCTCCTTGCATGTTAGCTTGATGTTTTCAATGTCGCTTCACTGCAAGCGCTAACCCAAATGAGTTTAAAGTCTAAATCTGCTCGTTAACTTTATTCTTCCACTTGGTAGCTCCGCTTGGTTGTTATAGCTAGAACTTATTAATATTATAATTATGGTTGTATAGAGTTTGAAATATTTAAATAATATATTTTCCTCTATCATGTTATTTGATCTGTCAAATTATTTATACCATGTTGCTCGATCTGTTAATTATCTGATACTTGACATTATTGTATTCATGCATTCTTTTTATAATATTGTAATCATGTAATTTGTTGTGCTATTGTACTCTAGCCTG
The DNA here is from genome assembly GCA_038442645.1 of Agave tequilana. Taxonomy (NCBI): domain Eukaryota; kingdom Viridiplantae; phylum Streptophyta; class Magnoliopsida; order Asparagales; family Asparagaceae; genus Agave; species Agave tequilana. The sequence goes on along the minus strand of JAVJIF010017174.1, from coordinate 41,909 downwards.
ACACTTGACACCTGATGCGCTATCACCTGACACGTGACGTGTGATACTGTATTTAATTGCCTCTTGTGGTTTGCTTATACTATACTTCACTTGTGATGTGATACTTGACTAGTTAATTGTTTAACACCTTCTCCCATTATATGTACAGTGAATAAGATCTTGTACTCCTGAACTCTAGTATTTTCGGATTCTCTTGAACCTCTGTACACCTAAATCCCTGTACACCAGAACCCCTGTACCCTTGAACCCCTAAGTCTCCTGTGTTGTGTCTCTTGTGTCGTGCTCTTGTTGCTTGTGATTGTATAATATTATAATAGATAACTTGCAAAGGTTTGAGAAACACTGATGGGTCCTGATTTAGTTCATGTTTATGATGGCCTTATAGTATCACGCGGCCACATTCTTGGGATTCTCCTAGAGGCCACCAGGAGTTTTCGTGGGTGTACGACACCCCTACTCTCCTTCTCTTTTCTTTTTTTAGGTGTACGACAAGCCCCTAGGCATATTCCTATGAGTGATGCATTATTCTGCTCCAATTAAGGCGTACAATAAGTCCCGATACTTAGTAGTACGTTCCAGCTCAATATCGGATAACTCCTTGGTTGTTGTCCCAGGCAAAGGACCTGTACAAAACATGGTTCGTCAAACTCTATCAGTTTTAAGGTAACTTGATCTCTAACTTGTAAGTGAAAGTATGTGGGATGGGACGCATACTGAAACATACAACTTAGACGAGTCCCAATAATAATAATGTACTAATATAAAATTAGTCGACATTTTATCGGATTTGCGTTGCTTTGCAATTCGGGTTGCATATATGACCGAGACTGAACCTGCACAGAAAAGTAGGGTTTAAAATTAAGAATAGAGAGTGTTAGGTTGCTTAATATTACTGCTATAGCAAGTGGCTATACGGTTCGTGATTCACGTGAGACTGTGATAGAAGTTTTTAGTAAGTTTTTCTTTTAAGTTACTAATTGAGTAAAAACTTATGCATAGAAAAGAGAAAATTAGAATTCAGAATAGAGAGTGCTAGGTTAATCAATTTTATCAATGTAGCAAGTAGCTAAGTGGGTCGTGATCCATATGGAGAGACTGTGATAGAAGCTTTTAGTAAGTCTTTTCTAAGTTACTTGATCAGTTAAAATGTTGCTTCTTACTTTTAAAAAAAAAAGAAAAATGTTGATGTTAGAAGAAGAGAAAATAGAAGATGGTAGAAGAAATGGTGTTGGTGTTTTGAAAGTATATCTAAACTAAGGTAAAAAGAAAGAAGAATAAAGAAAGAAGAAATGTTGGTTTTGAAGATGTGTTTCTAACCTAAGAAATAAGGAAAGAAAAAACTAAAGATTACTTTCCTCCTTGAGCCTTGCTTTACATCTGATCCATATCGACGACTTAGTTTGGCTTGAAAGCGATTATAGCATGACATATTGGGTCTTCTCCACTCTTGGTCAGTCTATCAAACTAAAAGTACGAGCTGAAAAGAAAAGCAGGAAGGAATACTGACTATTACACGCTCAAAAAAAGATATCCATTACCATAAGCCATCAGTGGCACTTGGAAGGGTAAGACATGATCAAAGGTATCAGATTCATTTGGATTACAATCAAGTAAGGAAGGTAAATAAGAAGTAGAAGAAATAAAATGTAAACTTTGATTTAAATTGAAAAACGATGAAAGAAAGGAAAGAACATTATATTGGTGTAACTTTTCAAAACAATCCTCTCTTTTTAACACGAATATCAGTCTAATCCCCGTTTACAAAGAACTGTAAAATTACATTAAAAAAAAAAGAAAAATCTAAGTTGGAACTAAAGAAAAACCTAAACTACACTCTTTGCTAGAATTGTTTTTGCCTTCTATATATGGTGATATTTATAGAAAAAATGTAGAAGGAAAAGCGCGCTTGAGGATGAGACCAAATCGCTGGCCTAATGAAAAAAAAATCTTCTGATAAAATTGGAGATAAGGTTGGAGATATAAAAAAAATTGCTTGCCCAATAGAAAAGATTTTCTGATATGATTGGATATAAGGTTAGAGATAAATATTTGTTTATCCCTTAATTTTCAGTTAGATTATATCTTATCTCTCTAAATCTTTTGAATATACATCCTAATCCTTTAGATATCCCTTTGTATATTGATAGGGTTGCTTTTGAATTTCTGGATTTACTCCTATCCTCGTTTATCCTCATTGATTCTCTAAGCTAACCAAATAGATCCATATAAATATGATTTAGCTAGTATTTATTTTTTATTTTTATCTTCTCTTCCTCTATTAAAAATCACCCTGTACAATTAGATCTGAAGACAAATTAATTGTAGAGATTATTACAATATAAATTTAAGAATGTAATATAGATAATGTAATATACGTGCACAATCGCACCCCCACACCTATCAAGAAAACTAAACCTAAGACTTTATTAGACCACTTTCACAGGTCACTCGACTATACTGAGCATGTGCAATAAGCCTTTAAACCTCTAGGTTACTCCTAAAACGAGGAGTTGTAGTCTCCTAAAGGTTTTTAGTAAATTACACCCACAATATCCATAAAAGAATGAAAAATAAATTATTAGTAGTTGAAAATGCATTTTGAAAGAGAGAAAATATATTTGAAGTATTCTTACAAAAATCAAGTAATCTATAAGTATTATGATTACCAAACTATCCATTCCTAAACTTAGTCTCTATTCAAAACTTGTTATTAATCAAAGTAAAGAGTCAAAATGTATTTCTCATCTAATCTATTATTTTACCCTAAGTCATATGCACCTTCATGGCCGTGAATATTTGACTCGAGATTTTTAAAATTCAACTCTTATGCCTTATTATTGCATATTTTTTGTGGTAATATCTCTTAATTCTACTAGATTTTCTAATCTGTACATGTAATGAGTCTTAGGTCTGTGACTCTCAAATCAGACGATCTTAGGGCACCGGGTGAGAAAATACCCCAAGATTTTAAGAACTCAAGCAAACTAGGCCACAAAACTATGGCCTTTTATTTGTAATAATGATCACTTTTAGGCGTGAATAGTTATGCTTTATAATGCACAAATACCAACTTAATCAGAGTATTTTTTATATGTATATGTTTATATATTCTTTCTTTTTTTTATAAGGCATGGGAATCTTTATTTTGAACCCTAAGTCTGTAAGTAAATAAAATATGCATATTTTATCAAGGTAAAAATTAAGACAAAATTATTTTTTCAATTTTTCTTCCTAACTCTAGATATTAAACAAATAATCTTATTTTAACCAAATGTAAGAAATCCTAATTATGATTCTCCTATTCCTTAAAATTAACTTAATTTTATATAAAAAATTAATTCAAAATATTGTTTCTCATTTCAAAAAGTTTTTTAAAAGCAAAGAAAATATTTTTCTATATTAAAAGAAAACTTATGTTATGTTAGAACTCTCCCCCACACCTATCTCATGCATTATCCTCAATGTATGAATGAATGTATATGTACATGAAAAAGAAGAGAGGGAAGTAAAAAATGTTAACCTCAAGGTGGTGGTTCCGGTGGTGGTTAGATTGGACAAAGTATTACTGTCCAATCTAAATAATGTGGTAGTTCACAGAACTCACCTTTGATGACCTATTTTACATTTTTACATTCCCCAATATGAATAAGATCATACGAGATCCTAATATGAAATTTATCCTAATTATATGACCAATCTTGGAATATCATCATGGTAATAGTTTATACCATGGGCCAACAATAGAATGTGATTCTGTGGAATGGTTGATTTGGACTTAAAAGTGGAAGGAATGAGAACAAATGTTGACTTATAGAATTGACTTAAAATCAAATTTAAGTTCAAGAGTCGGATTCGGTTCAAGGGTTTGGTCCAAATCAAAGAATTTAACTTCACATTTATTTTCAATAATGGAATGTGACTATCCAAAATAGGTGGTTCATATTCAAAATCTATAGATACGGAGAATTGGTGTTAGCTCGAAAATTGGGTCCAAATCAGGTAAGGATATCGGAGTCAACATTGATTCAAAATTTGAAACTGAATCACAAAATTGAAGATCATCTTCACATTCATATTCAAGTTCAATTTCATTGAAATGAAAACTTTTCAATTTATCAATAATTTGGTATTAGTCAAGTTCAAGGTGGTGTGATGAAAATTGAATCTTGATTGAAGTTTTCAAGGCACCATGATTCTTGGTTCCTATCAATATGGTTGAAAAAATTAAGAATAATCAAAAATTAGGTAGAGACAGTTTTCTCATTCCTATATATGTTTTTTAATTAATTAATTCTTGCTTCTAGCATATTGATGGACTGGGTAAAAGAATTTAGCTCTGAATCATATATTACATACTCTTTTTAAAGTTAATAGGTTTTTCTTGTTGTGATGGGACTTGAAAAATGGAGTAAGGATCTTGGATCTGCGAGTTTTGTTGGGTTTCGAGCTTGCAAGTACTCAATCACAGCTTTCCTACTCCTTTCTATGTCACATTTTTCTTCTATAAGTTGTTCAGAAAAAGGAGTATATGAATCTGATTGTTGAAAATGTGATTGATAATATGACTCGGGGGAGTTGTATCCCCACTGACTCGGTGAAGAGTAGTGAAGATTATTACAATCTTATTCATAATATTGGGGCTGGGGCATATATTGATTCGGATAAGACAAATCCGGCATAGTTGGTTAGTTAAAGTAATGTAATGCCAGTTGGTAATATTCGAATAAAAAAAGTCGGGGTGAAATATGAATTTGAGTTAAAGTCTGAAAATTATGATTATAATCCATTTTCACATAAAAACAAACAAATAAATAAACTAAGAAAATAAAAAAAAATCTAGCCTGTGTTAGGTTAGACCTTAGACCAAGATGACTCCTAACTGTTTAGACTGTCCACGGGAGGTATATTGCAGCAATCTGACCATAAGTTAATCGAGCAGGTAGGGGCAAGACCAATGGGAGGTATTCGTGCCTTGGCAATAGGCTTAATTATGCCAAGCCACTTTTCTTCGAGGTTTCACCTTTCAATCCCCAGCCTTGAATACTAATTTGATAAGAGTTAAACTCTAACAGCTTCTTCCTTAGGTTAATCTCCTATTGAGTCCTAGATGTCTCTATGGCCAACGTCTATACGCTTTTAGTCAGGATTGGGTTATTGAGTGAAGAGATGATTTTCGGGCTAAGGGATGGTAACGACTTCCCCACCTTTTCTTGTTTAAGGATATGCCCTTAGTTCGTATTAGTGCTCGTGTGCAAGTATATAAAAAAAGTAACAGTCAAGCAATATATTATACAAGCATGTTTCATATGCTACATACAATGCACACATACCTTCACTCCTGTAAACTTCAATAGTAATAAAAAAATATAACGAAATAGATAAATGACCTAGAATGTAAAGTCTAAACATTTTTTAGCATCTACAATCACCAAGTTACTATTAAGATTAGAACAAATTGCAAGGTAAGCTAAACAGAGAAATAAAGAGTCGCAGAAGCTAAAACACTGAAATACAATCACCCTGCAAGAAAGTAAAATGAGTAATCCACTCAAATTGTCACGAAAACGCGGCTTTTACTGCATTTGCGCGGCAGATTTGAGAGCTTATGGGCTCTGTTTTCTAGAATAGAGGCTCAAAGCTACTTAAATATTTCTGCAACTCTTGTTTCCTTGAAATTAACCCTTGCACATAAAAACAGAGAAGAAAATTAAACCGTTAAGTAAACTTAAAAAAAAAACTTACCGTTCCTCCCCGGCAACAACACCAAAAGTTGATTGAGTAAAATATGTGCACAAAAAAGAAAAATTTAGAATTCAGAATAGAGAGTGCTAGATTCTTCAATTCTACCGCTATATTAAGTGGCTATACAGGTTGTGATCTATAACAAGAGACTGCGATAGAAGCTTTTAGCGAGTCTTTTCTAAGTTACTAGATCAGTTAAAATGTCTCTTCTTAGTTTCTAAAAGGAAAAAATATTAATGTTAGAAGAAGAAGAGAAAATAAAAGATGGTAGAAGAAATAGTGTTGATGTTTGAAAGTGTATCTAAGCTAAGTTAAAAATAAAGAAGAATAAAGAAAGAAGAAATGTTGGTTTTGAGGATGTGTTTCTAACCTAAGAAATAAAGAAAGAAAGAACTAAAGAATACTTATCTCCTTGAATCTTACTTTACCTCTGATCCATATCGATGACTTATCTTAGCTTGAAGGCGATTATAGCATAGCATATAGGATCTTCCCATTCTTGATCGGCCTATCAAACTAGAAGTACGAGCAGAAAAGAAAATCAGAAAAGAATACTAACTATTATACGCTCAAGAAAAGATATCCATCACCACAAGCCATCAGTGAAACTTGCAAGGGCAAGATATAATCGAGGCTTTCAGATCCATTTGGATTACAATTAAGCAAGGAAGGTAAGTAAGAAGTAGAAGAAATAAAATGTAAAATTTGATTTAAATTGAAAAATGATGAAAGAAAGGAAAAGATATTACATTGGTGTCACTTTTCAATACAATCCTCTCTCTTTTTAACATGAATCTACCTTAGTCTATAAAGAACTAAAAAAATTACATTAAGAAAAAAAAACCTAACTTAGAACTAAAGAAATGCCTGAACTAAACTCTTTACTGGAGTGGTGCACTTTTTTCTTTCTACATATGGTGGTATTTATACCTGTTTGGTTAAGGGTGGAAGTGAGGAAGTGATAATAATTTCTTTTGGAACTTGGGAATTAGTTAGTAACTTTTTCGGTGTTTGGATGTTGTTGGGAAGTGTGGTTTGAAAATTGTTTTGTCTTTTCCGGTGTTTGGATGGTAATGTGAAAGTCGAATTGAAAAAGTTGACCACAAAGTTGACCGTAAAATAATATTAAAATAAAAATTAATTATGAAAAATAAAAAAAGACTGTAATTAGAATGCAAGTGAGATTTACATGATCAAAAAATTAACTATTTTGTGCTATAACTTATTATAAATGAGATTTACATGACCACAAAATTAACTGTGACACTCTGAAGTGAGAAAATGATTGTGTAAAAGATAAAAGAGAAAAGAAAAAAGGGTTTTCTTATTTTCTTTTTCTGGTGTTTGGATGAATAGGGAAGTGAGCAATTATACTTCCTTACTTCCGCCCACTGCCTTCCAGCCAAACAGCCCTAGAAGAAATAGAGAGGAGAGAGCGCCCTTGAGTATGAGACCAAATCGCTGACCTAACAGAAAAGATCTTCTGATAAGGTTGGAGATAAAGTTGGAGAATGGAAAAAAAATCGCTTGCCTAACAAGAGAGATCTTCTGATAAGGTTGGAGATAAGGTTGAAGATAAATATTTATTTATCTCTTGATCTTCAGTTAGATTGTGTTTTGTCTCTCTAAATCTTTTGAATATATGTCTTAATTTTTTAGATATCCCTTTATATATTGATAGGGTTGTCTTTAGACTTTTAGATTTGCCTCTATCCTCATTTATCCTCATTAATTCTCCAAACTAACCAAATAGATCCATATAAATCTGATTTAACTTGTATTTATTTTGTATTATTTTTTCCTTCCTCCATTAATAATCACCTTGCACAATTAGATATTAAGACAAATTAATTACAGAGTTTATTACAAGATAAATGTAGGAATGTAATAATAGATAATGTAATATATGTTTACAATTAGTTACTAAAACAAGTTAAAAGTCTTTTTTCTTTGTTTTTGAAATAAAAGAATAAAAATCTGAGTTAAGTTAGAAAGAAAGTGGAAAAGAAATAGAAGAAGAGATAGTGAGTGTTTTTTAAATAATTTTAAATTAAAATAAAGAAGTGAAAAGAGTAAGAAAAGTATTGATTTTAAAAGTGATTCTAAATTAAGAAAGAAAAAGAAAGAAAAACTAAGAATTCTTAACTCTTTTGGCTGATTACTTATCTTGGATCATTAACAACATTTACTTGATTCAAAGGGGATCAATGCATAATTCATAAAATCCAATTCAGTTCTCATCTACATTACATCATTAGAACTGCGAGGAGCAAGCATGATATGATACAACTTTCAAAAGGAGGAATCCATCATCATGAGCTATTGGTGGAACTCGGAAATGCAAGGCAATTCTGATGCTATATGACTCCACTTAGAGTGTAACCAAAATCAAAAGAAACAAGAAGTAGAAGAACATAAACTATAAACTTTTGATTAGATAGAAAATAATAAAAGAAAGGATAAATAATTACAATGGTGTCACTCTCAAAATAACTCTCTATTTTTTAACATGAATCTCAGTCTAACCCTAATTTACAAAGAAACTGAAACATTACATTAAAAAGAGAAATAAAAACCTATGTTAAACTAAAGAAAAATCCTAATTCTAACTCTCTGTTACAGTGGTGCCTTTTTTCCTTCGAAAATGCAGGTATTTATAGGAGAAATATGATAAGGAGAGCGTATGAAGATAGGAAAGCGTTAAGGAGAGCGTACGAAGATAGGGAAGCATTAACACTCCCCCAACTGAATTAACCAAGTTGTGAAAACGCGGCGTTGGCCACGTTTTTGTGTCCAAGATCTGGCCAATGGGCCAGATCTAGGGACCGTGGCATCCTTTGATCTTGATATACTTTTTTCTTCGATAGATTTTCAGTTGGAGATCTGATTTCAATATATCTTCGTTGAAAGAGTTAGTTTTAAAAGTGATTCTAAACTAAGAATTACTTACCTTGAATCGTTGGCAATATTTACCTCGATTCAGAGGCGATTAATGCATAACCCATAAAATCGGATTCACTCCTCACCCACATTATATCAAGACTACGAGGAGCAAGCGTGAAATGATACGAACATTCAAAAGGAGGAACTCATCGTCATGAGCTATAAGTGGCACTCGCAAATGCAAGACAATTCTGATGCTATAAGACTCACTTGGATTGCAATCCAAACCAAATGAAACAAGAAGTAGAAGAACATCAAATGTAAACTTTTGATTAAATAGAAAAATAATAAAAGAAAGAATAAAGAATTACAATAGTATCACTCTCAACATAACTCTCTCTTTTTAACATGAATATCTGTCTAACCTTATTTTATAAAGAAACTAAAAATTACATTAAGAAAAGTAACAAAAACCTAAGTTAAACTAAAAAAAAAAATCTTAAGTCTAACTTTCTGCTGGAGTGGTCCCATTTTGCATTTAGAAATGCAGGTATTTATAAGAGAAATAGGATAACAGAGAGTACGAAGATAGAGGGAGCATTAACCAAGTCACAAAAATACGGTTTTGGTAGCATTTTTGCTGCCAAGATATGGCCAATGGGCCAGATCGAGGGATCGCGGCATTTTTTGATCTTGATATGCTTTTCTCTTTGGTAGATTTTCAGTTTGAGATTTGATTTCAATCTTTCTTCATTGATCCTTCAGTTAACCGAATAAATCTCTAGAAATCAGATTTTATTGATATTATCTTCTCTGATACATATTGATCTTCAAGTAACCAAATAGATCCATATAAATCAAATTTAATGATCTTTATTTGATATTATTTTCTCTCCTTCATTAATCATATCTTACATGAATTAAACATTAAGACAATGTGATTAACATATTTATTACAAGATAAATGTAGGAATGTACTAATAAATAAGACAATATACATGTACGATCAATATACTCGAATTATGTTGACGTGGGAAAAGGTATATATATGAGGGTTTCCTTATTTGGATTATTCTTTCGACGTACAAATCTCATGAAGTCATAAACTGAGTTTGTACAACTGGTTTTGTCATATTTATTTTTATTGAATTTTGATTCGGATTTATGTTTTGGATTTTTGATTTGGATTTCAGGTTTTATTAGCTATTATTATTAATACTATTATTTTACCTTGCTCGCCACTTGTGTAATACACTATCTGTCTCTTTCTTGACATTACCCTTATACTACTGTATACTTAACCTTTTGACTTGCTTACTTCTGATTTTATACGGGTTCTTGGTTATCATTTATATTTACTATTTCTTACTTGCATGCATGTCTTGAATAAGTGATATACTTCATGGTACATGTTTATGAAGTTCTCTTATTCCGTTAATTGAGGGCAACTCTAGTTGTATGCACTCAGTCGATAGAGACATAAGATATAAAGTATATATACGAGGGTTCTTTATTTGAATTATTTCTTTGACGTACTAATCTCATGAATTCGTCAACTTAGCTTACATAGCTGATTTTATCATATCTACATATAACATTTATTACTTGATGTCTCATTTCATGTTCATGTGTGTATGCTCATGACACAAATTTTGATACATGCTTTTTCAAATCAGTTTTATCGATACACATGTGTTTGTCTGAGTATGCCACTTGGCTTCATTTTACATACTCGTTGGGTTATTTTCTGACAATCTCTGGACTTCCATATTCAGATCTTGAAACTTGAAACTTGTGCATTCACTCTGTTGCTGATCAGAGTGGCACAGCGAAAGCGTGGATCATCAGTAGACTGTCCGGAGTCATTTCTCCTAGCTCTCCTTTCTGACTCTCGACATTTTCTTTTGCTGCTCGTGAGCATCTACCTGTCTTCACACTGTGTATATCTCTTTGTAAATCTTATTTTAAGCATCTTGGTGATGTAAAATTCATATAATATTAGATCATGCTGTGTAATAACAGTGTACTTGTACTTTATATTGGAATGTATATTTTCACCATGCTTTCGCACTCTGATTCCTTCCTGTACAGATGCTTAGTATGTATATGTGAAGATATTTTCACCCTATGTATATACGTCATAGTAATGTCTCCATACCCACTAGATTGGGGCGTTACAGTTGAAACCATGAATGAAAAGTAAGTTAGCTCCATTTTAGCTCCAAGTTTATAACTAATCTTTGGAGAAAGCTCTGGAAGTGGAAAGAGATATACAAGAAAACTAAGAAAATTGAACTGGAGAACTACCTTCCCCTAAGCATTTTCGGTAGCAGGAGACCTTAAGATTTGGATTGTAAGCCGGAGAAGGTATCAGGTCTACTATAACACCAGTCTCAAGGAATATTGGTGCGAGCAGAGACACAAGGCCCAGGGTGGGAGGTTCTCTCAGAATATGCAGTTAGTACACTCGCCTCACCCTAATTACTCAAGGAACCAGTGGTGTTCAATGTGCAACAGAAATCATATTGGGAGTTATGCTTAAGGTAAACAATGTTATGCTTGCAGCAAGACAAGACATCTAAGGAAAAAGGGTCCTAACGTGCGAGGAAATCAATGCATAGGCAGAGGGATTGAGAGGCCAGTGATTGGCATGGCTTCATCTGTCAAACTATCAAATAACTTTAGGTGACCAGTCAATCCAACCAGACCGGCGGTAATTCAAGCATCAGTGCAGCAACCTTGAGTTCAAGGGAAGGTGTACGCTTTGACCCAGCAAGATGCCCAAGCCTTTAATGTCGTGGTGGAAGGTACTATTTATTTAGCAGGATATACTGCCCGAGTATTATTTAATCCTGATGTCACACATTAATTTGTTTCTAAAACATTTGCATTCAACTTGAACAAGAACCTTGAACCTCCGAAATATCAATTAATAATATCAATTCTAATTGGTGTAGAAGCAATATCAAGGGTATGAAGTAATGATAGGGAAAACAAAGACACTAGTGGATCTAGTAAAACTGGAGGAAATGGAATATAATGTTATTTTAGGAATGGATTGATTGCCAACTTGTCATGCACATGTAGACTGTCATCAGAAATGAGTAACTTTCAAAATTGAAGGAGTTCCAAAATCCACTTACGAAGGAACAAAGAATAAAAAAAGTATACCAATTATTTCAGCAATAAAAGCTACCAAGTTATTGAGAAAAGGGTGACAAAGTTACAAGCAACAATATTAGATAAGAAGGAAGTGAAATCTAGGATAAAGATTTAACAATTGTGAGAAACCCTGATGTGTTTTCTGAAAATTTATCCAGTTTGCCTTCAGATAGGGAGATCGAGTTTCCTATTGAACTAATACCGAGAACTGCCCTCATATCTAAGGCTTCTTATAGAATGAACCTGACAGAGATGAAGGAACTAAAGGGTCAGTTGTAAGAATTATTGGAAAATAGGTTTAATCGACCTAGTATGTTGCCATGAGAAGCTCTGGTGTTATTCGTAAGGAAGAAAGTGAGAGTATAAGATTATGTATCGACTATAAAGAATGGAACAAAGTCACAATTAAGAACCGATACCCACTCCAAGAATTGATGATCTATTTGATCAACTTTAAGGTTCATATGTATTCTTTAAGATTGATTTAAGATAGCAATATCATCAATTGAAGGTTAAAACCAGAGGATGTAGCTAAGACTGGTTTTAGAACTAGATATGATCATTATAAGTTTTTGGTAATTCATTTGGATTAACCAGTGCTCCAGCGGCCTTCATGAAATTGATGAATAGAATCCATACCTAGACCAATTTATGGTAGTATTTATTGATGATATTAATCTACACTAAGAATGAGAAGGATCATGAGAAGCATTTAAAAATAATACGATTGTTAAGAGAAAAGTAACTATATGCTAGATTTAAGAAGTGTGAATTCTTGTTGGAGCAAGTTGCTTTTATGTCATATCATATCAAAGAAGGAATATCATTAAGTCTGATGAAGGTAGAAGCAATCAAGAATTGTGCTAGACCCGATAATGTTACAGAAGCTCAAAATTTTTAAGGCTGGCAGGTTATTATCGAATATTTGCAGAGGGATTTTTCAAGATAGTGATACCCTTAACCCAATTAACAAGGAAGAGTATCAAATTTACATGGGGAGAAAGTCAAGAGAAGAGCTTTTAAGAGCCAAAGGACAAATTAACTTCAACACCAGTCTTATGCCCTCGGGAATAGAAGGTTATATCATTTACAATGATGCATCAAAGTTGGGATTAGGATATGTATTGATGCAGCAAGAAAACGTTATTGTTTGTGCCTCCAAACAACTTAGGACCCAATAAAAAAATCATTTAGAATTGGTCACGGTCATTCTCGCTTTAAAGATATGGCGACCACTACAATAGAAATGAGTTTTCACATCGCACATTTTATAGCAGTTTGAATAACAACAGACCTGCATCAAAAGACGGTGGCAATTTTTAAATTTGATGAAAATACATAATTTTGCCTTTGGACATTTCAGGTAGTTATTAAAATAATTGCCATTATATATTATTTTTACGGTAGTTATTTGAAGAATCATCGTAAAAGCTCAAAAGGTGATGCATTTTTAAATTTGTTGAAAAATCACAATTTACCCTTCAATCTTTTACGGTGGTTATTAAAGTAACTGTCATAATATGTTAGTTTGACGGTGGTTCTTCGAAGAGCCATCGTAAAAGTTCAAAAGGCGGTGGCATTTTTGACATTTGTGTTAAAAATATATAATTTTACCCTTCGACTTTTTATGGCAATTATTTTAATAAACATGGTAAAAGGTAACCTTTTATGTCAGTTCTAAAAAGAACCACCATGGAAGAAATTTTGAAATCGATTTTGATCAGCTACGACAATGATCTGCAGCTCAACAATGTTGGACTCATTATTGTCTTCTTTCAGATCATCTCTCTCACCCCCTTCACCCTTGTTCATCAAGGCGAGTTCGATCTCTGTCTCCCCTTGTTCATCAAGATGATCTCTCTCTCCCCTGGTTCATCAAGGCAACTTTGATCACCAGGCGAGTTCATCAAGATGATCTCTCTCTGCTTTGCCCTCGCTTCTTGATCTGTAAGAGGGATTTCTCAAAGAAACTTTGATCCGGGGGCTCCGCGTAATGACTTTGTGTAAGGTGATAAATCATTCAAGGTGAGTTCATCCCTTTCCCCTCTTTCATTGAGGTGAGCTCATAAATTGTTTGATGAATTGAAAATTTGAAGCCGATTATAATATTTGTTTGATATGATTTAGATCTATCTGTAAGTAAAAGAACGAGTGGATCGCCAGGCAGTATGGAATAGGAAGATGAGGGTATCATGAGGAGGATGAGGGGATCACCATGGGAATGGACGAGGAGAACGAAAATGGGATCACGTTAAAATTGTATTTTTTTTTTTAAATAAGGTGTTTTAACCGTAGTTTAAAACTGTCATTATTGCCTCCTAGCTTATAATGTCGCCTAGATAGACGGTGATTTTTGAACCGTCGTTGTTGCTTTTTAATGGCGATTTTAAAACCACCGTTAAAAACTCATTTCTATTATTGTGGACACTATTTGTATGGAGTATCATGTGAAGGTTATACAGATCATAAGAGTCAGAAATATATTTTCACTTAGAAAGAATTAAATATGTGGGAAAAAGGTTAGAGTTAATGAATGACTGTGATCTTTCCATTCATTATCACTCTGGTAAGGCTGACATGGTGGCTGATGTACCGAGCTGAAAATCTGGAGGATCGTTAGCCATCCTAATAACTAAACAGTCAGAATTACTAAGAAATTTAGAGGAAATGCAAATCGAAGTCAACTTAAATGGTTCCACCAAATCCATGAATTAATTAAATCAAATGGTTGTTAAATTTGGTTCATATGATAAGATCAAGGAGGCACAATAAAAAAAATAATACAATGTGTATAATACAAGAAAAAGTACAAAGAGGAGAAATTAGGGATTTTGTTTGGATGGTGATGTGTTGAAGTCGGAAAACCGGTTATGTGTACCTCAAATGACTAAACTCAAGGAGAAAATCTTGAAAGAAGCTCAGAATACTCCATACACAGTACATTTGGGTAGCACCAAAATATATCAAGACATACGGTCAAACTTTTAATGGGATGGAATGAAAAAGGATATACAAAAATTTTGGTATGCCAACAAGTCAAAGCTGAGCATAAAAGACCCCAGGATTATTGGTACCGTTGCCAATTCCCGAATGGAAATGGAGCAATATCACCATAGATTTTGTCACCTGACTTTCTCGAACAGTTCAAGGATTGGATGTTGTTTGGATAGTAGTGGATAGACTTATCAAATCTGTACACTTACTACCCATTTGAATTAATTACCCAATGGATAAATTAGCTCAAATATACATACAAGAGATAGTCTGGCTACATGGAGTGCCTGAGACTATTGTGTTAGACTGAGATCCTCGGTCATAATCAAGATTTTGAAAGAGTTATCAGTAGCTATGGGTACTAAGTTACAACTAAGTACAGCGACACGTCTTCAGATAGATGGACAATCAGAGTGGACTATTCAAGTATTGAGAGACATGCTGAGAGCCTGTGTATTAGATTTTGGAGGAAAGTGGAATCAACCTGCCTTTAGTGGAATTTGATTACAATAATAACTATCAATCTACCTTTGGTATGCCTCCGTTCAAAGCTTTGTATGGTTGAATATGTAAATCTCCAATCTGCTGGGAAGAAATGGGAGACACGAGAATTTTTGGTCCGAAAATAATTCAAGAAACAACTAAGAAGATTATGTTAATTTAGGAAAGGATGGAAGCAGCACAAAGTATACAGAAAATTTATGCACCTCGACGTCGCAGACCTTTGGAGTTCTCCGTTGGAGACAAAGTGTTCTTGAAAGTATCACCGATGAAAGGAATGGCACGTATCGGTAGGAGGAACAAGTTGGATCCTTGATATGTTGGACCGTTTGAAATATTACAAGGTTGGATCAACGGCGAATTGACTAGCTTTGCCCCTAAAATTGAAAAGGATTCATAACGTATTCTACGTCTCCCAGTTAAGAAGATATGTACCGGATTTCAATCATATCATTCAGTACCAATCGCTGCAAATTTAAGAAGACATATCATATGTTGAAGAACCAGTGCAAATTTTAGACTATAAGGTGAAACAACTAAGAAATAAGACAATTCCTTCGGTAAAAATCCTGTGGAGGAGCCAACAAATTGAAAAGTCACTTGGGAGCCAGAAGAGGAGATGCAAAGGTCTTATCCATAATTATTCTAATATTTGTTAAGTTTCAAAGACAAAACTTTTTTAAGGGGGTAGAGTTGTAACGCTCGAATTATTTTAATATAGATTAGTGTTCTAAATATCGATTTTTATGCATAATGTTATAAATAATGCGATAATCTTGTGATAATGATCTTGTCACGAGTATTGAGATAATTAATTATTAACTCATAACTAATTATATGCAAAAGAGATAAGCATACTTAGTGGATGAGGCAAGATTTTTAAAAGTCACAGGGTCATAGTGATGAAAAAATAAATTACAAGAGGGTTTCTAATTTTTTTAATAAGCTGAGGAGGGGTTTCCTGAAATTAAGCCTAAGGTACGTAAACGTAAACAATATGAGCATTTATATGTTGAATACCGAGATTCAGAAGTTTCATTCTAAAATCAAACGGGGGTGAGGATAACAACATGCGGGGGAATTTGCGTGAATCACCCGCCCGTTCCGTACCTTTACTTTACCATTATTCTCTAATCTCACCGTAAAATAATTTTCATACCCACTGGGCCCACTTGTCATTAACAGGTGTAGTTTTGTGTGCAAAGCAACCGGGTGTTCAAAATTCTTTAACGCGCCGCATGCGCAGGTCTTTTAACCAAGGAAAGATGCGCTCTAAAGTTTGAAAAAGTGAGAGGTTAATTTAATACAAATGATTAAATTTTAAAAAAAAGTATAATAAAGATGTAAAATTGGAATAAATCCTCATGATGACGATGAGAGGATTAGATGCTTGTGCTTGATATTCTTCTTGGAGATTGGAAATGGACGGCCAGGATTGCGAATCATGGAATAAAAGGGGGTGAGATCATCCTCAATACCAAAATTAGGCATATTAGCATTTAGAAATCTAATGCTTGTTGTTGTAAGATAAGTATTCTTTTCTTCAGTTGCATGAATTTGAGTGGAAGAAAAGAATTTTTGATAAAATTCTGATCTTATGTGTCTCATCGGTATAATTTTTGATAAAATTTTGCGTTTCACATTGTGAATTACTGTCGTCAACTGCTAAATCACCGTCGTCAACTGCTAGTCTAACTTAGGCATCTTATGAGTTTTAATTTCATAATTCAATCACATTATTTTATAATTTAATGACATTCTAATAATTTGATTTCTTGTTTTAATTTTTCAGAATTTGTTATCTTAAATTATCTTTCAAATGATTAAGATTTGGTAAAAAAGGTAATGGAGGCGAACAATTTGGGTCGGGTACGGGTTGAGCCCGGTTCGGATCAACCCAGTTACCCTTGACACAAGCTGGACTTGTGAATTTAAGTGTTGCATATTGTGAGGCATACTGGACGTGCGGGTTAACGAAGCAATTTTCGACATCTCTATGCGGGTGGTTGCCCATTGAGATATATTTAGGAATTTGGTACGATGTATAAAAGGGAAATGGGTATCAAATGGATTGAATACTGCACTGGTTTATTAAACGGGTTGACGGGTTGGATAAACACAAATAGATTATACTCGTATATAATGCTGACCCAGACCGTATCGAATGTGTCAGATATGGGTTGGCGGGTCAGGCTTTGATCGCAACCCTTAGAAAAAGATAAGCTTTATTTAGATATATACCTCTCAAATCTTTAGTATTTAGAAATTTACCATCAAAGATTATTGATATTAGAAATTTACCCATCCAATTCTTCTATATCTTAAAAGTTTACCCTCTCTTTTAGAATAAAAAGAGAATATTCTGATTAAATAACAAAATTGTCCTTAAATGATTAAACACTATATCTCAACTTAAACCTATAAACTAATCTCCTTTCTGATCTATTTATTTTCCTTCTCCACTTCTCTCTCTCTCTCTCTCTCTCTCTCTCTCTCTCTCAAATCAAGCACATTTGTATTTTATTCATTTATCATAAGAAACTCACATCAAAATTATTTTCACATATGCTCTTTACAAAATTTTAGAAAAACTCCCAGCAAATTTTATAGTGAGATTCGAAAAAGAATTTAGAGGAATTTCAGGTCTAAGGCAACTATGAGAGACAAAATTTTAAGAATTTTAGGTTTAAGGGGATGATTAAGAAGAGAAAGGGGGAGGATGTGGGGGATAAGATATAAAACTTGTTTGATAGAGTTTTTTTTTTTAACTCATTGGATGGTTCAGAGAAGATTTGGAGCTCAGAGGCGAAGGACTGTTGGCCAATGGCCTTCCACTCTAGTTTTGATGATGATCAACTCATGTAGTTATGTTTACTAATATTCTTGTGCTTCTAAGTTTCAGATCATTAACAGGATATTAGTTGGTGATTAGCTTCAACAAGGAGTTTAGAAGCTTTCTATGTTGATTCCGGTGCCAAAGCTTAAAGATCATACCTTTGCACTTGGAGGATCACGCGTTTGGGATCGAGTCTACTTGAAGATGGAAGATCGACAAGAAGACTTAGGTATCCTAGTTTAGATAGAGTTTTAGATCCATATTTGTAAAGCTTAGTTTAGTTGATATGCTCAAGTGAACACAAAACACACACGTTTTATGATTTGATATTTGGTTTTTATGAATAGTGATCAAAACAAGTTTACATATGTTATATGTATAGTAGATGTTTTCTATTTATACATACATGCTTTAACTTGGTAAACAAACTTATTTTGATATCCCTATTCATGTTTTGGAAAAATCAAGTTTGACAAAATACAAGGTTTTGTTTTTGATAAAATTTGCAAGACTCAAAAATGAATTGATATGTTGATATATTGTCTTGAAATTTTTATCACATGTTTATGTTTCAACATAAAATGATAAAACAAGTTTTATGGAATTTTCAGAAATGATAAAAGGTTTTTATAAAATATTTTTCCAAAATTTTCTAACCTTGTTTTGTGCTGACAGGCTGGTCGGTCGACCGCGACGGTCGACCGCACCAAGGGCCGGTCGACCGTTGCGGTCGACCGACGTGCACAGACGTGCACGTCTGTTAGGCACAGACACGGTCGACCGGGACGGTCGACCGAGTTGAGAGCTCTGCTCTCGGGTTTTCTCGGTCGACCGGGCCGGTCGACCGCAGTTGCCCAACGGTCATAATTCTGACCGTTGGCGGTCGACCGGACCGGTCGACCGGCAGTCTGTCAGACTGCCAACTCAGCCTAACGGCTAGTTTTGTTTGGGGGCTATATAAACCCCATCTCTTTGGGGATTTTTGCCAAGTTTTTTAAGAGAAAAATTTCCAGTTTTCTGAAGTGTTTAAAAGAGTTTTAAAAGAGTTTTTGGGGCTTTAAAACTTCTCATCTTTATTTGTTTTGGGTTTTTGGAAAATCAAAGAAAACTAGGTTTTGCGATTTTGATTTGGTATTTCATTTTCTATCATATACAAGAGATTTCCCAAGTAGTTTTTCTTTGTTGCTTGTTTCTAAAAACATTTTGATTCCACACTTGAGCTATATCTTCTATCCTAAACTATTTAGGATCTTATTTTTGTGGAAAAAGAAAAAGGAAAGAGGTTTGTGGTTGAAATATACCACTTGTTGTAAACCCTTGATTTCTTGAGTTGCTCCCTCTTTGGTAGAGGTGGAGATTGTTGTATTGGGTTGTTGGTTTGGATCCCTCTTCGGTAGAGGTGATTGAGTTTGGTTGTAAACCTCTTCGGTAGAGGTTGTTGTTGTTGTTGTTGTTGTTGTTGTTGTTGGTTGTTGGGCCTCGGTGGAGGTTGTTGTTTGAGAGAGGAGTTCGGTACTCCTAGAGTTGTAAGAAATCCTCTTCGGTAGAGGTTCCCTCGGTGGGAGTTGAGATAGTGGAAATCCTACACGGTGGTGTAGGCGGGGATGTAGAGCAAGGTGCTCAAACCTCGAAACAAATCTTGGTGTTTGCGTTTTGATCCATTGTCTCTCTAACTCTCTCTCTTATAATTGTGCAAAGCATCATACTCATCATCATATCATACTTGCTTGTGTTGAGCATTGATTCATTCAAGCATCATTCTTTCATTGCATACATATCTTATATATTGCTTGTGTTGCCTTGCATCTTTTATATTGCAATTCATTCTTATATGCTTGGCTTGATTGTGTGCATTTCATATTGCTTGGATTGCTTGTGTGTGTGTGCCTAACTTATACTTATCCAACAAGAGCTTCACATAGCGCCTCAACCCATTTCAAGGGGAATCAAGGGGAGTTAGTCCAGAGCCTCGCAAGGGGAATTCGGCTACACTTGTTGTATTGTATTAGTTTGTGCATAATTTGCATTAGCTTCCGCATTTAGCGCACTTAGTTTGCATTAAGTTTCTTAGATTAGCACTTACACCTATTCACCCCCCTTCTAGGTGTTTTTTCAATTGGTATCAGAGCTAGTGCTCCTGATACTTAGGCTTAACATCTTAGGAGTGATCCATTTGCTTGCTAATCTACATTTGCATTTGATTGTTTGCACATAGTTAGTTTATACCATGGACTTCATGACCCCACCTAGCTTTGACCCTTCCAACATTGATGTTTGGAAGTATAGGATGTCCATGTACCTAAAGACCCTAGGTTTGCATGTCTTCCTTGCCGCCACCAAGAGATGTTATCTTGGTGATGGTAATCATATAGGGGCCAATGCACTAGCCCTAGAGGCTATTAGAAGCACATTACCTAAAGATTATCTTATGTGTGTTTCTAATCTTGATTCCGCTTTTGCAGTGTGGAACAAGTTGACAACAACCACCACCTCCAAGCTTCAATTGCCAATCCAAGAAGAGGAATCTAGCGGAGAATCCGAGCCACAACAATGCTATATGGTCCAAGGGAATGACTCCCTTGAGGTACATTCGGAATCTCAACTAGATAGTAATGATTGTGCTAGTTCTTCAAATGATTATGTTGATCCCCATGCCTTAAATGAAGAACTATCTATTGTGTGTGAAAAGTTAATAGAAAAATATAACGTGTTGAAAAAGAAAAGTCTAGATATTGAAAAAGAAATAAATGTTTGCATTCTAGACTTGATTGTGTTTTGTAAGAGAAAGTTGAGGTCTATAATGAAAGGGATTCATTGAGATCTCAATTGGAACTTGCACTTAAAGAAAATGAATTTCTAAAATCTAAAAATGATTGCCATGTTCTTTTGAAGAAAAATGAAAATTTGTCTTCAAAAGTTGATTTTGTTTTAAAAGAGAATGTTGATTTGAAAAATAAAATTATTTCTATTTCAAATGATCTAGATGGTTGTTTAAAGAAAAACATGTTTTGCAAAATAAGATTGATGCACATGTTTGCCATGCTAGGGTAGTATCACACACTTCACCTATTGCATGCCACACTTCTTCTTCTAAGATTAATGATGATATTTGTTTGCTTAAGAAGAAGGTTGATTGTTTGGGCTCCACTATGAGCCAATGTGTCTTGAACCACACTCGGTTGGAAACCTTGGTTCGAAAGAAACAAGTTCCATCCTTTATGCATGCACACCCTTCACGGCATACACATGCTCCACACGGACACACCCATCACAAGTATGCTCATGTGTACACTTGTACACATTGTGGACGTAAGGGCCACCTTGCTAAATTTTGTTATGATAGATTACATACTCGTAATTTAGCAAAGAATTTTGTTTGGGTTAGAAATGAGACTAACCCCATGGACCCAACAAGAAGGTATGGGTACCAAAGACCACCCCTCCTATTATTTTTGATGTAGGTGTGGGCTCTCACATGACGTGAGAGTGATGACACCTTGGAGTGGATGCGTTCCGGACTTCATGGAAATCAATTGGATGCATCACTTTCAAGGGAAGATTTGGTGGAGATGACCACCATGTTTTGGAGACAAGGAGAGTTGCTTCTTCGGTTTTGGTAACAATCCTTTACTCCCATTTATTGTTTACATGCTTTCCATGTTTTAATGTTTATAGCATATTTTTGATGTCTATGGATTAGTATGTTCATTCCATGTTTATTAGATCCTTGACATACATGTATAGTATTTGAGACACATATGCTTATATGAACCCATATTTAGTGTTCTCACTTTTGTTTAAGCTATAATGTACATCATGAATCTAATACATGTGAATTTACATAGTAATCATGTTTTAGTTTTATCATGATGACTTTTATATTTGTTTTGATGCTTCATGTTTTGAATATATGTTTAGATGTTTGTTTTCATTAAGACTAGTTATATACTTGTACATAGAGTGGGCTACAAATAAATCTATATATGTTGAGCTTGATTGCTTATTTGAACCCATTAGATGTGCTAGTATAGTCTAGTTTTGATGATTCATACATTTCAAACTTGTATTCCATTTTGGATTTGTTTTATGATTGTGTGTTTCACTTCATGTATATGTTTGTATTGCCAAACTTTAAGATATACATGTATACCCCTTGAGTCATTTGCCTTTCATGCAAATTATATATATGGACTCATATGTGTTTAGGGATATGTATGAATACTTATTGTGATTGACAATTTATGCATATACCTTGAAATGAAAATTGCCTTGATGAAAATTTAGCTTATCATGATTTTCATGTTTTTCATGTGTTCAATATTTAACTTCATGTATATGTCTATCTTATCCAAACTATTGACTATACATGAGTATCCCTCTTGAGCCACGTGCCTTAATGCATATATTTTGTGGACTCTTTATGTTTTGGATATGTATGTATATTTTAGCTTGTATTAGACATACATATGCCTTGAAGATTAAATAAGTAGTTTTATATGATTTTTCATGTTTTTGATAGAATTATGTTTTAAGGAATAATTGAGCTTAATGAAATATTTTTCATGATTATGATCTTCACATATTATTTGTACACTCATATCTATTGCTCATGTTTTGTTTCTCATGAGTTATGCTTTATTGGTTAGAGTGATGATTATCATGTGAATTTCATTTTTTTGTTTTATTCCTTGCTTGAAGGATTTCGTGCTAGTTAACAAGTTTTCCATTTAACTAGTTGCGGTGTTTTTCATTTTGGTAGTGATTTTCAAACAAAACTACATTTTCAAATCTATCCTTGAAAACCCCTACCTTCCAAGGGCGGTAGGATGGGAGATCATGTTCATGTATGCCCTAAATTGAAAATCTTTAAAACTTGAATTATGATTGGGTGGTAGATAATATGATGTGTACACTTGAACTTATTGTTATGTCAATTGGTATCATTGAACTCTTTCAATTGGTATCATTTTGATCTTCTTGTATACTCATATATGTTTTGTATGTATGTACGCTTTAAATTCCAAGTATATCAATTTCTATTGGTATCTATTTTTTTCATACATATATATGTTTGTGTTTATGCTAGTGCTTGAGTTTCAATTTTGTTTAAATTGATTATTTTTAAATTGTTATCAAGACTATGCATGACTTTAGTTTGTATTTCATAAAGGGGGAGAAAATGAGTATTTCATATTTTGTCTTTCAATTGGTATTTGTACTCCCATACTTTATGATTGACTTTCGAATTTGGTATCATATGTTTCAAAATGAAATATATTCTTACAATTGGTATCAAAATTTGTGTTTAGACATTCAAAATTTGTTATGTTGTTTTACAATTGGTAATTTGTTATGTTTAATTACAATTAGTATCTCAAAATGTTGTTTAAAGAAAATATTCAAAGTTTTGATTTGTATTTCCTATATGCAAGGAGAGCTTAACATCTCTCTTACATATAGATTCATGTTGAGTATATTATAAATTGAGGAGCTTGACAACTCTTCTTTATATGATATACGTGTGTAGGGGGAGCTTCACATCTCCTCTTATGCATTACATAATATGTGTTATGTGAATTGGGGCTTGTCATCCCTTCTTCATGTAATGCATATGTGTAGGGAAGCTAACTTAGCGTCTTCCTCTTCATGAATGTATATATCATATAACATATATTGATCCTTGTTTATTGGTATCAAGATGCTTCATTGACATATTTTCTAATTGATATCATGTTTGTAGTCACCCCTTATTGACTTTGTTTTTTTTGTTTTAGACAAAAAGGGGGAGAACATTGTTTGCATCGTTTTGATTGACAAAAAAAGGGGAGAAAGATTTTACCCCTCATTTTATCTATGGTTTTGATTGTTTACCCCTTTGTTGATGATTGACAAAAAGGGGGAGAAGTATTTGTGTTTTATATGCATGCTTATGTTTATGCATATATTATGTTTTAATCTCAAGAATCTCAAGAATATTAAGTTTAATTGATATATAGAGTTTGCTTTGTAATTGGTATCTAGAGCTTATTTTGTTTTGAATATTCCATTTGATATCTGGAACCATTTATTGCTTATGCATATGCATGTTTCATATTTAATATTCATTGCATATATTTATTGTTTATCTTTATGCATGAGTTAACGGGGAGCTTCCTTGAAGCTTATCTTTAATCCATGCATATATAACTCCATGAGTTTTGTCATCATCAAAAAGGGGGAGATTGTTGGCCCAATGGCCTTCCACTCTAGTTTTGATGATGATCAACTCATGTAGTTAGGTTTACTAATATTCTTGTGCTTCTAAGTTTCAGATCATTAATAGGATATTAGTTGGTGATTAGCTTCAACAAGGAGTTTAGAAGCTTTCCATGTTGATTCCGGTGCCAAAGCTTAAAGATCATACCTTTGCACTTGGAGGATCACGCGTTTGGGATCGAGTCTACTTGAAGATGGAAGATCGACAAGAAGACTTAGGTATCCTAGTTTAGATAGAGTTTTAGATCCATATTTGTAAAGCTTAGTTTAGTTGATATGCTCAAGTGAACACAAAACACACACGTCTACTTGAAGATGGAAGATCGACAAGAAGACTTAGGTATCCTAGTTTAGATAGAATTTTAAATCCATATTTGTAAAGCTTAGTTTAGTTGATATGCTCAAGTGAACACAAAACACACACGTTTTATGATTTGATATTTGATTTTTATGAATAGTTGATCAAAACAAGTTTACATATGTTATATGTATAGTAGATGTTTTCTATTTATACATACATGCTTTAACTTGGTAAACAAACTTATTTTGATATCCCTATTCATGTTTTGGAAAAATCAAGTTTGACAAAATACAAGGTTTGTTTTTGATAAAATTTGCAAGACTCAAAATGAATTGATATGTTGATATATTGTCTTGAAATTTTTATCACATGTTTATGTTTCAACATAAAATGATAAAACAAGTTTTATGGAATTTTCAGAAATGATAAAAGGTTTTATAAAATATTTTTTCAAAATTTTCTGACCTTGTTTTGTGCTGACAGGCTGGTCGGTCGACCGCGACGGTCGACCGCACCAAGGGCCGGTCGACCGTTGCGGTCGACCGACATGCACAGACGTGCACGTCTGTTAGGCACAGACACGGTCGACCGGGACGGTCGACCGAGTTGAGAGCTCTGCTCTCGGGTTTTCTCGGTCGACCGGGCCGATCGACCGCAGTTGCCCAACGGTCATAATTCTGACCGTTGGCGGTCGACCGGACCGGTCGACCGGCAGTCTGTCAGACTGCCAACTCAGCCTAACGGTTAGTTTTGTTTGGGGGCTATATAAACCCCATCTCTTTGGGGATTTTTGCCAAGTTTTTTAAGAGAAAAATTTCCAGTTTTCTGAAGTGTTTAAAAGAGTTTTAAAAGAGTTTTTGGGGCTTTAAAACTTCTCATCTTTATTTGTTTTGGGTTTTTGGAAAATTAAAGAAAACTAGGTTTTGGGATTTTGATTTGGTATTTCATTTTCTATCATATACAAGAGATTTCCCAAGTAGTTTTTCTTTGTTGCTTGTTTCCAAAAACACTTTGATTCCACACTTGAGCTATATCTTCTATCCTAAACTATTTAGGATCTTGTTTTTGTGGAAAAAGAAAAAGGAAAGAGGTTTGTGGTTGAAATATACCACTTGTTGTAAACCCTTGATTTCTTGAGTTGCTCCCTCTTTGGTAGAGGTGGAGATTGTTGTATTGGGTTATTGGTTTGGATCCCTCTTCGGTAGAGGTGATTGAGTTTGGTTGTAAACCTCTTCGGTAGAGGTTGTTGTTGTTGTTGTTGTTGTTGTTGTTGTTGTTGTTGGTTGTTGGGCCTCGGTGGAGGTTGTTGTTTGAGAGAGGAGTTCGGTACTCCTAGAGTTGTAAGAAATCCTCTTCGGTAGAGGTTCCCTCGGTGGGAGTTGAGATAGTGGAAATCCTACACGGTGGTGTAGGCGGGATGTAGAGCAAGGTGCTCGAACTTCGAAACAAATCTTGGTGTTTGCGTTTTGATCCATTGTCTCTCTAACTCTCTCTCTTATAATTGTGCAAAGCATCATACTCATCATCATATCATACTTGCTTGTGTTGAGCATTGATTCATTCAAGCATCATTCTTTCATTGCATACATATCTTATATATTGCTTGTGTTGCCTTGCATCTTTTATATTGCAATTCATTCTTATATGCTTGGCTTGATTGTGTGCATTTCATATTGCTTGGATTGCTTGTGTGTGTGTGCCTAACTTATACTCATCCAATAAGAGCTTCACATAGCGCCTCAACCCATTTCAAGGGGAATCAAGGGGAGTTAGTCCAGAGCCTCGCAAGGGGAATTCGGCTACACTTGTTGTATTGTATTAGTTTGTGCATAATTTGCATTAGCTTCCGCATTTAACGCACTTAGTTTGCATTAAGTTTCTTAGATTAGCACTTACACCTATTCACCCCCCCTCTAGGTGTTTTTTCAAGGACATGGCCAACAACAGCATGGAGTTCACGCAAAGGCATCCGGTCGGTCGACAGTCCGGTCAACCAACATGCACAATAGAGGAGACAGGGGAAGTCAGTCGATCCCTGGTTGATCGTGCAGAATGAAGTTTTCAACACTGCACAAGTAGCAGTCGACCGCTAGGTCAACCGGCCAGAGGCAGTATTTGAGCCTGCACAGATAGGGGTCGACCGCCCGATCGATCGCATAACAGTTCTGCCTGATTTCCTATTTAGATTCTGACTTCATTTTTTATCTGATTTCAGAGTTTTTGGTTTTTCTTTTTTTCATGGATTCTCTGGCTATATATTGAGGGGTATTGTCCCAATTGATTATAAGCTTTTTGAGAGAGATAAATTGTGTTGGGCGTTTTAGAGTTAGTTTGTTTGTGAGATTTCTATAGTTTAGTGCGTAGTTTCTCTAATTGGATCTTCGGATCACCTTTGTAACCATTGTAACTCTATTAGTTGAATAAGATCTCTCCTTTCTGCCTCGAGGTCGTAGGTAAGTTGTCGAGCCTCGTTAGATCGTTTATTTCTCGCTTTCTCTCTTTGTTTTGTATTCATGTCATATTGTTTGGTGATTAATTTGGCGTTGGAATGCTAATCTTGGCGATTGGCGTGTCACTGTCAGGATTCCTCCAAAGGACGCAAAAAGTGGTATCATAGCTTCCCAGGTTCGGCTGGGATCGTATGTCGATCCCAAGAGCATCGTGGTCTGTTCAACAGAGATCGTTTATCGATATCGGAGCGGTGTTGGTTTGTTTGTGAGATCGTTTGTCGATCTCAGAACAGTGTTGGATTGCTTGTTAGGATCAGATTTGTTGTAGTAGATCACTCAAAACGTCTAGGATTTCACTTTGAAGTAAAGTTTCGATCTTTATCTATTTGGATCTATTTTCATTGGTTTTTTGCATTTTTATTAATGTTTTTTAGAGGATATATGGCCGAAGTTAATAAGTTTACGGTGAAGACCGTGAACATCCACCAATCGAAGATCGATGTGGTGAAGTTTGATGGAATAACAAATTTGGTATGTGAAGATGCGAGGTGATGGATGAACTGAACAAGCAAAATTTGGAAGACACACTGCTTTTGCAAGAGAAACTAGCAGAGAATTCAGAGAAAGATTAGAACAAGATGAATCTGATGATGTGTGAATCATTAGGTGTTATTTGACACAAGATATCAAGTATCATGTGATGAATGAAACTTCCGCAAGGAAGATTTTAAAGATCCTTGAAAGTAGGTATTTGACGAAGAGTATCGAGAATCAATTAATCTGAAGAGAACGCTTTACCGCTTTCAGTTGAAGGAATAAATCTCCATCGGTGATTATATGAATAGTTACATGAAACTTCTTGCAGACCTAGCTAACGTGGATGAGATAATTAAAGACGAGGACAAGGCGTTGATTCTTTTGAGCTCTCTTCCGGATGAAGAGTATGAGACCTTCGTCCTAATCTTGATAAATGGTAAAACTTCACTTAGCTATAATGATGTATCAGCTACTCTTGTGAATCACAAGGTGAGGAGGAAGGACATGAGTCTTCTTCCAGTACCACAACAACAGAGACGTTGACTACAAGAGGGTTTGCTTCCAATTTTCGGAAGGGCAAGGGAGATGTTGGTAAGTCCACGATTGGTAATCACAAAATGAGAAAGAACCATTATGCTTTCTGTAGAGAAGAAGGACATTGGAAGATTGATTGTCCAAGGCTCAAGAAGGAGAAGAGACAAAAATGAGAGGCAATTTTGCACAGGCAGATGCTGGTACTGTTTCAAGCTCTTCAGGGTTTTCTCTCAATTACTCCTACAGTTGCTATTCAGGAGAATCTAAGTGAATTTGGATACAGGTGCTACCTATCAGGTTTTGTCCTAAATGAGAATGGTTTGCTAGTTTTGAAAAACTAAATAGAGGTTTAGTGTCACTCAGAGATGGACACACACGCCAGATTGAACGAATATATACAGCTCACATTAAGTTATTTGATGGGATGATAAGAGAGTTGAAGGATATAAGATACTTTCCTCAGTTGAAGAACCTTATCTCAGTTGGAGATTTGGAGACGTAGGGCCTTAGGCGGACTCTTGGAGAAGGTGTTCTCAATATGTCTAGTGGCTCCTTGGTAGTTCTGAAGGGCGCTCGACGGAATAACGTGTACTACTTGAAGGGTAGTACAGTTACTAAAATTTAGCAGCTTCAAAACATTTGAAAGGCACTTCTACCAGGTAATGGCAGATGAGGCTTGGACGTGTTGGTTTAGATTCTTTGCAAGCTTTGGCGAAGTAAGGAGTATTGGAAGGTAAGTTGACCTACAATTTAAAATTTTGTGAACGTTGTGTTCTTGACAGGAAGACGAAGGTGAAATTTCGCACTGTTAGTTACCGCATGGAATGTCTTCTTGATTGTATTCACGTTGATGTTTGAGGCCCTACCAAGTCTGCATTGTTTGGAGGCTATCGGTACTTTATTTTTTATTGATGATTTATCTAAACGTTGTTGAGTGTACCATATGAAACAAAGATTTGAAGTCCTAAATATGTTAGTGAAGTAAAAAAAAGTTGATGGAGAAATAGGTTGGCAGAAGATCAAGGTGCTCCAATTTGATCATATTGGGGAGTACAAAGATCGATTCTTGAGTTTGGCCAGAACAATGGTATTGGTATTCACTTCACAATTAGAAAACATTGGATGGCTAAAGAGATGAATTGTTCCTTGTTAGAGAAAGTTCGGTATTTGTTGTCAATGCATCATTAAACAATAGTTTTGTGCTCAGGCGTTGGTATATGCTAGCCACCTCATGAATTATTTATCGTCAACTACGATAGGAGGTAAAACTCCGTTGGATATTTGGTCAGTGAAACTACTCAAGACTATAGTTTGTTGTGGATATTTAGATGTCTAGCCTACTTCAGTGTCAAAGATGACAAGTTGAATTCGTGAGTAAAGAAGTTTGTATTTTTGGGAGTCAAAAAAATTGAAATGCTACAAGTTATGAGAATCTGAAAACAAGAAGATCGTGTTGAGTAGGTATATCACAATTGATGAGGATTCATTGTTGAAATCTACCATCTCTCAGCAGGTGGAGAGTATAAAGACCAAAGATATATCGCAGTAGATGGTGATTAATGGTACTCCACCATCTCCAGTTGATTCGGAATCAGTTAGAATCTCACCGGATGTGACACCAGGTGGAAATCATATAGTCATGTTGGATGCTGAGCAGGTTGATTTGATTGCAGTGAAAGGAACCAAGTTGAATTCACGAAAGTGGATAAAGAAGCATGAACCTCAAGTTGGTGAGCTAGATCAGCTTAAGTTGAAGACTATTGTTCTCCATGGCGATCGAGATGGTGAGGTTCCTATGACTCAGCAGGTTGGATTCGTTACTGCAAAATTGATTTCAATTGGTTGAGATTATTGGAGCTTGTTTGGATGAATTATATGTGGCTTGATCCCTTAAGCAGGGGGTATGTAGGCAGATGTAATGGCGCAACCAGTTGGATGAGTCAAAATTAGTTGATTTGTTGAGTTCAGCTCAGATTTGAGAAATCTTCACTGAGGTGAAGAATTGTGGGAGAGAAGATCTAAAACTTATTTGCTAGAGTTATTTAACTCATTGGATAGTTCAGAGAAGATTTGAAATTAAGAGGTGAAGGACACGGCCAACAATAGCATGGAGTTCACGCAGAAGCATCAGGTCGGTCGACTGCTCGGTCAACCGACGTGCACGAGGTGCACAGTAGAGAAGAAAGGAGTGTGGGTTGGTCCATCGACATGCACAACAGAGGAGACAGGGGAAGTCGGTCGACCGCCCGGTCGACCGTCTAGAACGAAGTTTTCAACATTGCACAACTAGTGGTCGACTGCCCGATCAACCGGCCAGAGGGCAGTATTTGAGCCTGCATAGATAGTGATCAACCACCCGGTTAACCGCACGATGGTTCTGCTTGATTTCCTATTTGAATTCTGACTTCGTTTCTGATCCGATTTCAGAGTTTTTGGTTTATTTTTTTTCGTGAATTCTCTGGCTATATATTGAAGGGTATTGTCCTCTTTTTGAGAGAGGTGAACTGTATTAAGTGTTCTAGGGTTTGTTTGTGAGATTTCTACAGCCTAGTGCGTAGTTTCTCTAGTTGGATCTTTAGATCACCTTTGTAACCCTTGTAATTCTATTGGTTGAATAAGATCTCTCCCTTCTACCCCGAGGATGTAGGTAAGTTAACGAACCTCGTTAAATCGTTTGTTTCTCGCTTTCTCTTTTTGGTTGTGTTCATGTTATATTTATTTGGTGATTGATTCAGTGTTGGAATGCTTATCTTAGCGATTGACGTGTCATTGTTGAGATTCTTCCGGAGGCGCAACAGAGGAGGCGGAAGAAGGAACAAAAAAAGAAGGAGAAGAATGATGAGAAAAGGGACAAAAATTTTAGTTTTAACAGAATTTGGGTGACAATGAAAAAGAAAGGAAAAGGACATAATAACAGATAGAACACTCATAGTTCATTCAAAATCTTCATAGCTAGGGTAAAAGGCCATAACTGGGGTAAGTTATTATAAACTACAAGATTTTCAAGGGTAAATTTCTAATATCAAAGATTTGGAAGGTAAATTTCTAAATACTAATGATTTGAGATATATACCTAAATAACTATATTTGTAAAAGATGGATTCTAATTCTCTTTCAATTCATTTCTCAAATGTCTCCGCGATTGTCCAACCTGTTGGAGCGGGTCAGTTAGCGCACAATGTTTCACATGGTTACCGATTTGAACACTGCCTCGCGGACATTTCTTCTTCCATCGGCACGGCCCTAGCAAGGCCCAAGTTTGCTCCTCGGAGGTCGCCAGTAAATCCTATCGGCAGTTGAATTAATTAATAAAAAAATAAAAAATTCATTTCTCGTATGCTTATTTCGTGGCAAAGCTGATTTGGTATTACACAGACATTAGTGAGTGGGACGCAAACATTAGCTAGTGAGGCGGACATAGCAATGGGACTCGTATTCATTGTAGAAATAGGAATATGCTACTAGTTTCCTTATTTGGATTAGGGATCGACCAAACTTGCCGATATGTGACTCCCAGCGACGAAGGAAGAGTACATATAAACACTGCAAGAAAGCAGAGACTCGACGCCGCTGTTGAAATCAATATGATAACTGAACACACCAATTCCTTTTTGGTCTCTATTGACAATGGAACTGAAACAATTGAATTCTAACCAAACAAATGGCAGAAACACAGATACATCTGAATGTGCAAGAAAACTAGCAAAGAATTGAAATTGCAACTGCAGTTAAAAAGAGCCTGCATGCAGACAGCTCCGAGTACTAAGTTTCTTGAGCTTGTCTGCTTCACAAATTGAAACCACAAAAAGGAAGGAAGATCAAATGATATACAAGTTTTCAGTTTCTCCATTAAATTATCATGGTACAAGCCAGTAAAAATGATGAATTAAGTCTCCCTTCGTTCTCAAACTAATTAATTTTTACCAAGGAATATACACATATATACAAGCTCTCTCATCAACATGTTTCTAACCATACTTGGGGGAGAAAAAAGTTCAAAGACGAATAAAAGAGAAGGCAAGGTACAGGGCTCACATACAACAAAATAAAACCAAACTGGATCTAAATCGATGGACATCTCAAGTTACAACAGAGAACCCCAAAATTAAATGCCTGCAGCCGAAAACTCCAGATGGGTGAAATTCGATGAAGAGACGAAAGCTCAGTCCAAACAACTCTCACAGGTTGCCATAGAAAGCCATCAGCTTTTTCTAAACCCAAAACCTCACACAATTGCTCTTGTAGCTGGTACATATTCAAGAATTTCCAGCAAGTGTAGTTCGACAAGAACCAGCTCCGCTCATTTCCTACAAATGATCATCTCCTTGCCATTTCGCAGTGCTGCTATCTGTTTGTGTCGTCTAAAAGAACAAGAATTTCTTCATCGTCAGTGGTTCCGGAATCCATTGCATATTGCAAGGGGGTCTTGCCATCCTTGTCAACAACTCGTGGATCTGCTCCCCTACATTAAAAAAATAAGTCTAGGTAGATTTATCCCTGCATCACCACTTTCGCAACTACTTATTTCAAATAGAAATAGATTAGTTTTCAGGATAATATCTCTGTTCTAAAAATAGCTCCAGGTGAAGTAACAAAATAAAGGATTCACTTGCCTGACATGATCATACATTGCAGGAGATTGTGCCAAAACAAAAAACACTGACTCGTATACCTTTTCCACTAATGGACTTGTTATTCCCATGGGATGGTATATAATATGGAAAGGATGAAGTTGCCTTCAACCTCTTCAATCAACCAAGAAGTTAACGGTTTGGAAGGCAAGGGTATATTTGTTGATTAGATGGTAAAAACTGGACATCCGAAAACATCAAGTTGTCACGTTAGCAGCGTAGTGTTTGACCACCCAATAAAAGTTGGTCTGTAAGGGTTTAAATCATTTAGATCAGAATCAAAGGTTCCAGTCAAGAATTCACACTTAAAACATAGACCTAAGATAAATATACTATTTTCGGCTGTTCATTTTGTGCTTACTCGATTCTTAGGCAAGAAAACTCAATTTTATTTGATTTTTTTATTTAAGCTTTCCAAATAATATGATCAATTTCAATGGAATGGATTTTTTATTTATATTACTAATCATTGAATTTGAATGGGATTCCAGCAACATACACAATTTTAGGCCGTCCATTTTTTACATGATTCAAAGGCAAGAAAAATCAATTCTACTTCAAGTTTTGATTTTTAGACATTTTAAATGATGTGGATCAACTTTAACAAAGTGAATTATCTATGTAAATGACATATCATTGGATTTTGAATCAAAGGATTCGTTCCAAATCCTTTTAGAAGTAGCCAAGTCTCTCTTTTTTTTTTTTTTTGTGTGAGTGAGATCCTATAAAAAATAGTTCGCAAACTAAGCTCTTTTTTTCTTTTTTGTGGGGGTTTTTTTTTTATTTTTTTATTTTTTTATTTTTTTATTTTTTTTTTTGGGGGGGTGGGGGGGGTAATGATCCTATACGAACAATTGTCAAACTAAGATCCATAAGAACTCCATAGTGGTGTGGAGGAGTGGCTTTAATACTCCTAAGGCAGACCTAGCTTAGTTATGCCTATCTATTATCCAGCAAAGTACACGCCATTTGCTATGAAATTTTAAGGATCCACTCAATTTGATCTACATATGTTTTTTCTTTTTGTGTGTGTGGGTGAGTGTTTGGGGGGGGGGGGGGCGCTCCAACAGGATAATAGAGGCTGGCTAACCAGTTACGATTGTTTTGATGCATGACAGCGTGCTTGTTTGTGTGTGTACACTACGAAAGTTAAAATTTGGAGAACACCCATATGCTCGTAAACATCAACAGTTAGAATAAAATAAGCATTTATACCCTTCCCAAATTATTGTAAAGGACATGCCCACAGAGTTCGACCTATTATCAGATGCACATGCGCGCGCGCGCATACAACCACACATTATGAACAGTATCTTACAAAATACTCTTGCTGGTTTTGCAGTTTGAAAAACAAAAACACAGACATAAAGTTGTCAGCATATATTTATCTAATCCAGAAGGCTCTCTCTTGCCATCGTACCAAATACATTTAACCTCTCTGCAAAACACATGTTCAAGGTGTCTTTCACATATATGAAGAAAAAAGATCTAGTATTAATATATTATCAGGAGGCGAAACAACATATTCAGAAACCAAAATGCAAATATGTTAAGGCAATTCAAATTTCTAAAATGAGTTTGGAAGTAACTCGTGAAGCATTCCATTTTAGCACTACACTGATGAAAATTCTTTTCAGAGAAGGTAATAACTCAGTAGAAACGTGCAGCCAAAGAAAACTAACTTGATTACTTGTTTGAAAAGGAATAATCTGAAGAATACTAATAAAACCGAGTAAAGACATGAAGCATACCTGGAAAGTAGCAGTTTAGCAAAACTATGCCTGCCTCTGAGAACACAATGATGAAGTGGCGTCCTGCCCTTCAGGTCAGTACCATTTACATTAGCACCATACTGTAAGAGGAGCTCTATCATGCCAATATCTGCAGTTTGGCAAGCAAGGTGAAGAAGTGAGCAGCCCTCAAAACATTCATCCATTTTATTTCTTTCTTCAATAGTTCTTGCTGGGCTGCAAGAGCTCATGGAAGAAGCTTTGAGTTGGGAATCCCCAATTATGCAGCTAGAACTTCGATCCAAGATTGTAATTGATTGCTCCTGAAGAAGCATAGCTTTTGCAAGAGTTAATGAAGAGTTAAATGATGTTTGCCCATAGACAGCATTTACATCAGCATTTGACGTGACTATATGCCGATATACTGCTTTCTTATTGTTGGTACGGACGCCATCCCACATTTGCTGGGCTATTAACAAACAATTCAGATCTGCTTTTGATTTATGAACAAAAGCCTTCTCTGCATACTGGAAGAATAGAAAAACATATTTCAGTACCACACTCCAAAGAACCCAGAGTCACTACCAAAGCAACTCTCCCAGCATTCCGTAGGGAAAAGAATTGCAAATCAGCCAGAGTTATACCTAAATCAAGGACATATAAATAAAAAGTTTATGCATATATATAAAACATGGTAACAGCATGAAGAGCACAAAGCTCCCTCTCCCTCACACACGGGCGTGCGTGTGTGCAATACATATGCATGATACACGCACAATGATGCCCATGCCCACCAGCAGGCTACTTACACATCCACATGCAGAAGCACACATGCAGACAGAAATCAAAAAGACAAACTAAAAAGTTACTACTTCCTAGAAAGCATCAGAAACATTTGGAATAATCCAAGTATAGGAAGATGTACAGTGATGGTTAAATGAAAGAAGACACATACTTACACATATAACAATATTAAAGGTATTACAACCCGGACAGTGCACAGGTAACAAGTTGGCATTCTCAAATTCTCCTAGACTTGCAAAAATGTCTAGAAGATGGGTAAAGATGACAATTTTCTATATGGAGGTGCATCCAACTAATTATTCGAATTAATAGCGAACTTTTAAATAGGTTCATCTATGTTCCAACCTCCAAGTTCCGACTTGGTTTAGCTTAAGGTGAGACAAAATTTCATAACATTTTATTTTCAAAGTTCAAACTATGCAATTCAAGAAAAGTCCTCAGCAATGTATAGAAGCTCATGTTTAGGCTATGCACCAGGGAGGTAATGGCTCCTCCCACATCCAGCCATGGCTATTCAATTAAATCACTCCTAAAAGAGATACCACTTTTTCACTTCCAGACTTTTTGACGATAGATCCAATAACCAAAAGGAATATGTCTAAATCAATCATATACAAATAACTACTGCAGATTTAGATAATTGAAAAATATGAGCTTCTCTGGCATACCTTTCTCTGAATGAATTTTTCCTTTATTGAAATTGGATCACTATGCTTGGGCTTTGTGGTATATAGTTGTTGCTGTTTTTTATCTAAACTGCAGAAACTGCACCACAAAAAATTAGAAAAACAACTATTAATACATTTAATAAGTACCTAAAACCAAAAAGTATCCACTCCATATTATCATGTAGCATTACCTGGAACTATCTGTACATTTTCCATTGCTTGTTGAGGTAACAGTTCCTCCCAGACAGAGTTAGCAAGTTATTACCCAATGATTGAAATATATTGATAACAGACGGTTCCCATACTCTGACATCAAGTGTGAGAGACCGTACCTGACAAAAAATGAAGAAGAATTATGAAATTGTAATACAATAAAATGGCTAAGAAATTAATTTAAGAATACGCTTGGCTTGAACTACACTATGTTTTGAATCTCTGGTGAATTCTGCAGCATTTAGTGCAAGCACTGATACCTGAGGTACATGTTTGCTTCGCCCCAAACCTAAAACGAAACGTGTAGGCTATGGGAAGCTAGAATTCATGTTTAGTATAGGTTCTTTAATAAAATGTTTCCAAACAAAGCTAGACATATACTTAAAATTTTGAAAGAAAAAAAACTAAAATAGGTAAGATAGTATAAATTTCAAGAATAAAATAAATGAGAAATAAAATCCCAAATCATAACATACACTATGATGAAAGTGTAAACAAACACAATTGACCTTACTAGATGTATAATGTATAAAGGATAGTTGCAGATAAACCCCTCATCTATACCCCGAAAAGCGCTTATCAACTCTCAAATCAGTTATTGGCGTCCATCACCTCTAAAGAGATTGCACCATCAAAACTTTAGTGTAATTTTTTAAAAATACCTTTCAAGTGGCGTGCGCGCGGGGGGGTTTGGGTGTTTGGGGGGGGGGGGGGTGGGTGGGGGGGGGGGGGGGGGGGGGTGGGGGGGGGCGTTGGGGGGTTGGAATATGCAACTTCTCTTTCTCTCCCTTCTCTCTCACATCTCTAACTCCCCCCCCCCCCCCCCCCCCCCCCCCCCCCTCTCTCCCCCCCCCCCGCGCAAAAAAAAAAAAAAAAAAAAACCACCAACCCTCAACACACCCCCCCCCCCCTTCTCCCATCTCTCTCAAGCGATCTCCAATATGTGCAAAACGGGCATCGATTGACGAAGATACGCCTGAACAATCAGATGTGCAAGTCTGTCCAAATCCAAATCCAATATGAACTCTCTGAAGTGAAATTTGTTTCTATTGGGATTTTAAATCCAAATTTAGGAAGTCTTGTTAGGATTTGGGAAATATTTGGGTATCTTTGATGTAGTCCCACTCGAGTTAGTCCTAAAGTTAGTCGAGAAAGAAGAGGAGTGTTCCACTTTTATAGATTTATTGGAGATCTTGATTGTAAATCAATCAACAACCAAGCAACGATGTTAGCCCCTCGAGAACACCCATCAAACTCTTGAGCAGGTAAAAACAACCACCTTAGGTAAAGCCCTAAGTAAACCCTAGAAATCCAAAAGCATAGAGAGATCATGATTTTTGTACTGTATCGAGAGATTTTTACTTTATCGAGAGATTTTAAGAGAGTAGGAAGAATAATACATCTTCAACTCTTCGCAATCATTGAAAAACGAATCATTGAACAAAATTCAACAAAACAAATCAAGATATATAATTTCCCATCCTAATAAAATCAATTTTTTCGCACTTTTACATACAAAGTTGACGAGACTAGAGCTGGCGCAACCTCTTCTCTAATTTTGGATCAAAGATGATATCAAAGCAAACTAACCCTTTGTGTGGGGTACAACCTTCAGCAAAGCAACTCAACATCAATTGGATTTCTACATCAGTATCAAGACACTAGATGAGTCGACTCACAACTAGAGAGCTAAGTAGTAGGAGCAAATAGTGGTTGAAGGTGAAGCTGATGAGAATGAGAAGATGTAAGTAACACAAATAATAGTGATGAAATTTGCATTATAGAACAAGGCGACACAACTTCAAAGAAGGGAAACTTGGCACCCAGAGGTTAGAAAAGGCGGCCAACACTACAAAAAGTGTGGTATCCTTTCGATTAGAACAACAATACAAAATCTACCATTGTTTGCAACAATCCAAAGCGGGGAGGCAACATGTATCTCATCACAAGAAGCGGAAAGCAACTACTACCAAGAATTGAAATAAGTAACGACGTGCACAACATCAACTTAAGCAAATCTTTCTAAAGACATCGGTAGGGTAAAATTTGTTGGGGTTGAACTCTTAAAAAGAAGAGTACTAATAGATGCACATAAATCAGAAGTCCCACAATCTAAATCCCACTCGAGGACCAAAAACTTTGTTGACTTCCATTTACTATTTTAAATGTCTCTAGCATATGTCCCGCAAGGTTTAAGAAAGCGCTAGGTGGGCCTAGGTGACGGACCAACCACCTAGAGCCTAGGGAACTAGGCGGGGCCTAAATGTTTGTCTATTTTTTTTTTAAGTTTTAATTTATTTTAGTGTGTTACATGTTCAAAAAAGTTTATAAAGATCATAAAAATGCATTATAAATCAAATGAAAACATGAAAAAACTGTCATGATGTAATACAGGTAAGAACTAAAGGCATAGCATAAAAAACCAATAAACAATAATAATTTTCATCATAAAACTTACAATTTAAGTAGCAAAAGTGTAAAATTTTAACAATCAACTAAAGCAATTCAAAAGTTTATTAAAGTTATAAAAAATAAGCAAAAATGAAAGTAGACAAAAAGTTGAGAAATGTACCTACAAAATAAAAGGAATAAATTAAAAAGTGAATACCACTTGATAATTGATAGTACTCATTGGCATCATCCATGACATAAAAGAAATCAAAGTATCAATATCTAAATAGTTAATTAAAGTTATGGGCCAACTAGGCCCGCTCATAGCCGACTGGGCAGGCCCAAGGCGTTGTGGGTGCCTAGAGGCCGCTTGGGGTGTAAATTGAGCAGCAATGGTGTCGCTTCGCCTAGTTGACCACCTAGGGCAATTTTTAAACCCTAGTGTCCCGACACCTTTGAGCCTTTAACACCACAACATGAAGGTAGATATATCTTTTCTCATTTTTCAAAATGTCCCCGACATGTGCTTGATCCGACATATGCCCTGACATTTTTTTACCCAAAGGGTTTTTTTTAGATATATACTCCTCAAATCTTCTATAGTTAGAAATTTACCCCCCAAATTATGTGCATTGTTAGGATACCCTTCAAATAATTTAAGTCATAAAAATTATCCTCCATGTTAACATCATTGGATTATGAACAAAATACCAAAAAAAACCATTTTTACTCTTGGATGATCACACACCAAAAAAAAGGTACAAAATAATAAAAAAAAAAAGGAAAGCCCCTCCTTTTCCTTTAGCCCCTTTAGCCCCAAATCTCTCTCTTACCCATTAATATTGTCGCCACCTCCACACACACAACCCCTTCCACGGCTCCTCTCCTTGATCTCGTCAACAACAACAACCACACCGCCACACCTCCTTTCTCCCACTTCACCACCACGTCCTCCACGGCTTCCTTTCTCATTGGTCTCATTGTCAACAAACACCACCACCACACCATCACTAATGAAGATGGGGAGGAAGATGAAGAGGGGAAGGGAGTTTTATGGGGTATGAAGGTCAAAGATGGGTTTAGAATGGGGAAGACAAGAGAGAAGGGTAATGTTAGAATTTTAAAAAAAGATAGCATTTAACAACAAAAATCAGAATATTCCTTTTTTATTTCTTAAAATTAAAAGTTGGGGGGAATTAACTTAACTGGGTTTTAGACGATTTAGCGGTATACCAGCAATACACATGATTTGGGGATAAATTTCTAAATATAGAATATTTGGGGGTACATATCTAAAAGTCGCTTACCCAAAATGTCCCATCCCCGAAATTGAATTTTGCACATGAATTATAAATTTTGTAATTGTTTATTTGATTATGTATCTATATTTATGTTTATTACTTATAATGCCCTGATTTTGGATCCTTGTTATATTGCTAAGTTTGTTGCATTGAAATGAATGCTACTTTTAATACGTTCATAATTAGGTTTATAGTTTTATTAGGCTGATGACAATTAGAATACTCTTACAATAACTTTGAAAATTAATTTGTAATTGTCAATAACTCGATATACATGAGATACATATCTCTTTCACTCATTATAATGCTTGCTATTTACTTAATGTCTCTATATATCGCTCGATATGAGCTATCTGACAAGTGATCCCTTGGCTAACATATATCTGACATCTACCAATTAAAAGCTTGCTTCCATCAATTGCTAGGAACAAAGAATTCTACTAAAAGTTTATCTCATTAGCTTTAGAACAAATCCAAGTTTGTGCCAAATAGACTATTTGCTTATCCAGTCCAAACTTAGATATGAATTAAAGACTTCCTACTAGATTTTAGGTGCATATTTAAGAGCTAGGACTTTGAAAAATATTTGGAGATCTTTTAATGTAATCCCACAAGCTTAGGAGTCATAAGCATAGTAGGAGAATTCCATCCTCTCTAATTTTAATGGAGATCTTGATTGTAAAATCAATCGACAATTGGTTACCAATGTAGTCCCTCAAGAAAAGCATAGGGAAACCAACTGCTCTAAGCAAAACCTTAGGTAATCAACTCGAGAAATTCAAAACCCTAAAGAGATCAAGAGGATGAGTCGTGTACTTTCTATTGAGGGATGTGTGCAAGAGAGCATGAAGAAGAATACTTCTTCCACTCGTAATCATAGAAATAAATTGTTCAAGAAAGTTCAATGAATCAAATCTTTCCCATTCTCATAGAACTATTTTCCACGCTTTTTGTATCCGAGTTGAGTAAATAAGCGTTGGGAAACATCACCCTAAATTTTGGATCATTAGCACCACCCATAGACTGCTGCATGTGGCAAAATAACCCTTGAGCCTTGAGAACAAATACCATCAACACATAAGGTTCAAGCACGTATTTTTCAGCAAACTTTTGTCTCGTCTCAAAACTATGGTCCAAAATCCATTTAATTTCACAATGTAGAGTCCTGCACTCATTATTGTCACCCAGCCACACCGACTCAGTTATGATTAGAACATCTTTTAGGTCATGGTCATAGTAACTAGTTATGTTTGCCATCCTTTCCCATATACAAAGGGCACCATTTTTAGGCTCACTAAATAAAATATGCCTTGGTATCTGTGATCCATTATCCAAGGCCCACTTCTTTATGGCATTTGCATCAATACATAATGTTTGGCAAATTGATCATGGCAAATTACTTGCTCCCTTTTTTCTTTCCTAATTGGACCATAAGATTAAACCAAAAGGATTCCAAAGTTACTGAATCAACAGCTCAAATCCAGTGATGAACCATGCCAGACACATATTGGTGATTGCAAGCCCATGGATGCATCTTCATTAGTAGTCAATCTAGTTTCATTCCAATTAAAATACACATCTAAATATTCTTTGGACTTGAATCTCATGACACCTTATTAGTAATCTAGAGGAGCAGATAAAGGCAGACAAGATTATAAACAAAACAGTATTTTTGTTTTTTATTTGTCTTTGTTGTCATTAAACCAATATTATTTTTGTTACCACCATAGTCATTTCCCTCTTCGTAGTAAGTATATTCAAACAAAATTAAACTCACAAAATAAAGGTGATGGGACATACTTAGGGGTGCGAACGGGACGGGTTTGGCCTGGCCCGATATTGAACCTGTCGGGCCTAGACCTGGGCCTGGCCAAGCCCGGACCCGCCCAAGAAAACTAGGCGGCCCGGCCCGGTCCCCCCTTCAGGGGACTCGGGCACCCGCTCGGGTCCCGGCCGTTCTGGGCCGGGCCATACCC
>JAVJIF010017173.1:0-17689 GCA_038442645.1 Agave tequilana | reverse complement strand
GGATTACTAGTTTCTATTTCTTAATTTTTAACTTTTAGTAATCAGAATTGTAGTAGGATTTCTGTTTTTTTTTTCATGTGGGTTTTCTTTTCATGTATTTTTCTTTCTTTTAGACTTTTAATTTTTTTTTAAATTTGATTATGTAATCTAAATAAAAGTAGGATAGTACAATTTTGTAACTTATATAAAGACCTCATGCATTCACTTTTCAATGAACAATCAATGAAAGTTAATCTTCACTCTCAAATTGAGTTTGATTATTGAATTTCTCGATCCTAAATTTTGTTAGTGGTGGGATACCCTAATCAGACTCAATTAGTAGTGAGACGCTCTAATTGATTTATCTATCTTTATTCTCTCCCTGATTAATAAAATGTAACAACCACAGGTCTTAGGATCGAAATCTGATTCTGATAATAAAAAAAAACCTGTCACGCCTCGCTTCCCAAAATACGTTGAAGCGGAGACGCGACGAGAGTCGACGTCGTATATACACGAGGAAAACACCCCACGTATACACGCTATGCTTAAAGTAACCTGAACAAGCTATATAATCACTATAATGACATGATAACACTGCAATATAACATATGAATGACCACACATGATAACAGATGAATAAAAGAATAAAATAAGCAATGACTCCAATATATCAGGAAATAAGGAAACGACGGAATAAAAGAATTAGACTCAATAGTAGTAATATGCTCTAATTGATTTATCTATCTCTATTCCCTCTCTATCTCTCCTTCAAATTTCTTTATCTAAAATAATCTTTGTCGAATACTCCGTCGTCAAATCTCTCTCTTTCTCGCCACACATTCAGCAACTTCAGTTTCGTCTGCATAAGCGCCTTGACTCTTCAACGACGCTATTTTCGTTGACTGTATATGTTCTCATCTGTGTGAGTTTAGTGATCAACCAACAATCAACAAGCAGGTTAAGATCAAATTTACAATCATCTTTTGTATTTTTTTTTATTACATCAACTTCTTAACTACAAGTCTATATATACATCACCTAATCTATTATCTATTATAATCTTTTATCCACATAATAGAAAGCGAGTGAATTTGAATTACTTTGCAATTTCAATATCTTCTTTCTTGATAGTAGAATCTTTTACCTGCAATAATCATAGCATGCAATTAGTTTCTTTCTTTGATATTGATAAAGTACTCGCATGTTAAATAAAATAGCTGATATTAATTGTTTTAAATTTTTCTTTATCTTTTGCTTCTGCTCCCGTGCACATTTCACATCAGTTTGCTTTCAGTTTTAGTTGACAAATCATGAAAGCCACCTTCATTGTAAATGGTGGACTTATTATCATTTGGTGACCTCAAATTAATTAAGATTATATATTTCAAGAGAAACTACAACAGTCAGCAAGTTGTAGAGATTGAAAGCTTTCAGTTGATCAGGTCGGCACTGTAACAATGCCCATTTGAAGAATCTACTAATGGTCACAACTCACAAGAAAACAATGTCAAACCCCCACCCGTCCACCACCACCACCACCAAAACCAAAATACACACACACACACAAAAATACAAAAAATTTGCCTGCATATGCTTGTTTTAACATCCGTTTTTATCTTCAGTCCACTCTCCCTTCTCACCCTATTATTTCCTACTAACCAGACACTACTTACATGTTCCCAAATGCATTTGTGTAAGTTCGATTACTAGTATTTTGAGTACGCTACCCAGCACTATAATATAAGTTTCCACCATTTTAAGAGAGCTCATTGATTTCAAACATGCTTGCATATTTCTTGTATGAAGCACTGGCTCATCTCCTATATACGGTTTGAAGGTTTCCAGTCCTCATGCTTCCTTCTAGCTCCTTGAGGTTTTTTATTAAAAGAAACATAATGGGTCTACATAAAATCTCCTATCCAGCATAGTGCTTTTCTTTAAAAATTCAAAAAATGTCCCATACACGAAAAAAACAATAATAATACATGACATACTTGGTTCCCAAGAGAAGGCACAGCTTGATGAACAATCCATTGCGAGTCAATAATACCAATTTTCTCATGCGCTGGCTGCATATATGACAGATAAAGTAAGAGTTCTCGTGGTCAAAAGATTGACAAAAAATCTCCCATCCCATACAAACAAAATCAACCCTTATCAAGAAATGAATCATAATTAATTACCTCTACACATCTGCGCAATGCAAAGTCCAGTCCCCAGCCATGAACCAAATCATTCTGCAGAACAGAACCAAGCATATGTAAATCAGTAAAACAAGTAGTCACTGAAAATATAATCAAAACAAATGCACCCAAGGAACATTGAATACCTGTATCATATGCCACACACAACGCCAAGCATTCCTGGAAAAGACTGGAGCCATAATTTCAACAAAACTGAAAC
Source organism: Agave tequilana (assembly GCA_038442645.1). Lineage (NCBI taxonomy): Eukaryota > Viridiplantae > Streptophyta > Magnoliopsida > Asparagales > Asparagaceae > Agave > Agave tequilana. Next base: position 15,304 of record JAVJIF010017173.1, on the reverse strand, counting down.
AAAGTAAAGAGTCTATATCAAAATTCATATTGCTGACGAATGACTCTTTGCCAACTTGAGTTCATTAATGAAGCAAGAGATATGAAAGATAAACACTTCCCAATTAAACAAGTAAATCTAGATGTCAGGAGAAAAAATATCAACGAGAAATGCAATTCTCACAAGTTATAACGAAGTGTCCAAGCCATAAGGTGCATTAAGATGCTGAAAACTCTAACTAGATAATGAAATAATGAAGGATAGAGATCATACGCTGCACATGGAGGCAAATGTGGGTCAGGACACCAGCCTGGTTTCTCTGATGTCATCCTGAACAAGTTTTGGACATGAGCATCCATCAGGCCTTAAAAGCCAGTTATTCAACAAGGGCATATGCCTATAGAAAAACGAAACAAAGAGTAAACTCATAAAGTAATCCTACTTGTGAACTTCACTGTCACCTCTCCTTTTGGTCATCTCCCATGTTAACCCTTTATCTGGCTCTAGTCCTGGTTGTGATATCTCCAATCCATGTTTACGTACTAACTTAAGATACCTGATATGAAATATTTAAGGAGAGCAAAACAGGGTTATCAACATAAGGCAAGAACTAGCTGAAAGCCTTTGTTTACTAAAAGAGGAAACACAGTACTTCTCTGCCTGGAAGTGTTCCAAGCCAAGATCTTCATCCCAGATAAAAATGTAGTCATAAGCTGCTACCACATCTGGATGTAAAAAACGCTTTGCAAACCACCTATGGCAGTTTGAAATGACATAACAAACAATTATCAGGCTGGAAATCAGTGCACAAAGCAAATTTCTACAGGAAATATGGTACGATGGTCGCAATAAAATGTCAGATTCACTAAAAAAACGTAAAATGCAGATTCAAGAAAAAAGCAGATAATGGAAAGCCAGTGATGCAAAACCCTTAAAAGTTTACCATTTTGTTTGCTTCTTCACACTGACATGAATTGCACGCTGGGACCACTCAAATTGATCCCATTCACTTGTCCGACCATCATAGTGAAAGAGCAAGATGGTGAAATCCTCAGAAAACTACAAGGAGGTGGAAGAGAATAACCAATAATTAATGCATGCACAATGAAGGAATTGCAAAGTTCATAATCCAGTTCAAGCAACCTTCTTAATTGCAGCTTCAATGTTTTTCCATTGATCAAACCCAACAGTGAATGTCACTAGGTATTTTTGCCTCCTTTTCAGGTCCTGCAGTGAGAGAAACATGCATTTCCATTAATACTAATTTTAAAAATCAAAGAATTACAAGCACATGATGAATCCAACAACCACAAGATGAAGTCTACAAATGAAATTTCTAACTGAATATATCAATTTTTGAAATAGAAGAAGAGTAAAGAGAAGCACTCGATCGTTGCACAAAGGTAAGCCTTAAGTTTCAAAGCAAAAAGCATGATCTTCAAGAATCTTCAGCTCTTCAAGTAAAATTTATATTGTATGTATAGACATATAACATGAAAACTAAAATTTATAAAGACGATTCAATATGTATGTATCTTTATCTAATTTAAATGGGAAAGCAAATGAGAAAGAGGATAAAATAATGATTATCAGCAATACATTTCTTGCTTGTGATGGATGTTGTTGATCGAGAAATAGGCTGTAAGAGATTTCTTAATATGAAAATTAAAAATGTATATACTAGGTGATGAAAGTGAAACTATCGACATAAGTGTTTGGACGTAATTGTTCAAGACCATCAACAGAGAGATCGGGGAAAACATGCAGGAAGTGATAAGCGTACACTTTAACTAAAAATGCACAAGCATAAACTCATACAAAATACCCTAAGCTTGATATAGAATATATAAGCTTCATAGTTTAGATCTATACTCTATAGGCTATGTAGCAAATTGCCATGCTTCAAAGTGCACCAAAGTGAGCTTCGTGGTGAGTTTTTTAAAAATATTGAAATATATAGTGAGTTTTAACAAGAGAAACAGTCAGCTCTAAGCGACTTATTAGACCCACAGGCAGCTAAAACTATTCGAATGGGTCATCAAGATTCCTAATGACTTGTACATCTCACATCTAGCTTTCTCAATAACCATCTCCTGATAACAATCTCAAATCCTTAAGTCATCTAATTGCAGCTTTCTGATACTCAACAACTAGATTTTTCAGACAAGTGCAAATGCACATGCTATTAAAATTGAGAGTGGGTCAGCTTAAAAGCTATTTAGGCCACCAGGCAGCTAAACTATCCAAATGGGTCATCAAGACTCCTAACAACTGGTACATATGACATCCAACTTTCTCAATAACAACTATCTCCTGAATCTCAAAGTCCTAAGTCATCCAAATGCAGTTTTCTTATGCTCAACAACTAGATTTTGAGCACATGAAAATGTATGTGCTATTAAAATTGGAGACTTGGGACTTTGTTCTTTTAAAGTTGTCCTACCTTCTCATTAAAAATTTGGTGTAAGTGCAACCAAACTATTCGCTCATTAGCGCTCGTTAAACGCTTGCAATTTGGACTATTTTCTAAAAGAAGAAAAAGATCAAAACAAAGTAGTAAAAAACATTTGTGACACCATTGCAACCAAATCAATGCCCCCACTGAAACCCCCTGGTGCATTGCATTATAAGAGTAAAGATAAAACTATGAGTAAGCATTGAAGGTAATACCATATCGGGGTCTCCCCACAATCTATGCAGATAGAAATCAGACTCAGAGACTATAATGCCCGGAGGTAACAACTCTGCACCACGAGGATTTGTTTCCACATAAATCTGTAGACACAAAATAATGCAAAAAATGAGGCAACTGGAAAGAGTACATGTATCCTAATAAACCAAGCATTTAGCTCTCTATAAGTTTAATGGAAAACATGCATGGAACTGAATTACGTACAGCCCCAAATGTGTCTTTTAGCATATCTAACCGTCTAAAATTACATTTTGTACGTAATATAAAGTATTTGATACAGCCTTAGGATAAACATTAGTATCTAGACAGGCGGTATATTAGAGTTGATATCATGTTTAGAACCAAGCTAACTTGTAATAGACTAACGAAATATAATTTTTATTACTCAACAATGTTCTTGATATCATGTTTGCTCGAATGATGAACTGTCTCCCTTGCAATCAAAGCCTTTTTCTAAATATCTAGATAGTTGTCCTCACTGAGGTGTCTGAAGAAGCAAGCAAGTGCATGCATGTGTGAGAGTGAGAGAGGAACATTGTACAGAATTCAGCATTTTCTTTTTCACCCACCAAACAGGGAAATCACTTCTAGAACAGCATAAGAAACCAAGTCATATTTACCCTTGTGCTACTTCAGAGTTCCAGAAAAGGATACTAAATTTCTAGGAACTGCCGCAAATGAAACATTAAAAAGCACGATATTATGTTATTCTAGAAGTGATGTCTGAAAATACCATGAGGTACCTCACATGTGATGCTACAAAGTTATACACAAAGCTCACGGCGTGTGGCAGTATGTACTAAATTACAAGTTTCTCTATCTTATATCTTCAAAACATTTGCTTTGTTTTTTTTGGTTAGTTCAAAACTCTTGAGGGTATATTTGAATGGAGGAACAGCAGAAAATCTGCTTGTAACTGTGGCATGAATGACACATAAGGACCAGTAGACTTTATGCTACTGATAAGAGAGCTATAAGCTCAACAAAAAGAATAAATTATCATGTATTTTCATCGGTATATAGTTGTTGACAGTCGGACGACCTAAAGTATATAGGATGAAGTACTTCTTAGCAACTCACTTCATATATCTAGTAATATATACAGACAAAATGTAGGTAGACAAACTATGGCACATGTTAAAAGACTAATGAAACACTATTACCAGTTTTTGAAGTCTCAAACTGTGCAATAACCAATAAGTTGCTGTAGTAAACCAACTATATAAGGCCATGTTTTCTTTTGAAAGGCTCATCTGACAAAATGATGCAGAGCCAAACAAAGCAGAAGATTCATTCTTAAGCCTCCATGTATCTGTCATTTATTTCAATCTGATTAGAACTGAAGTTGAATTAGGATATTTGAGTTAAATCATCCAGAAGGTTTGTTATGCTAAGAATTTGTTAAAACTTGAAATTTCTTAGGATTCATTTTATTTACATCTTTTTCTTTATTTAGAAATCTCTGATGGATCAGGATTCAAGCGGTATTTGGGCTTTAACTTTAGTTAGAATTCAAATTATGAGGTCTTTAAATTGAATTAAATTCAGATTTAGGCTATAAATATGCAAGCTTGTACCTTGAGTTCAGATCTTGGTTAACGAATGAAATTGCTTGAAATTTGATTGGTTAAGGGAAATAATTTTTCCAGATTCTATGATTAAAATTTTCCTGTTTAAGTATTTTCCATCTCTTTCACATCGTTCTTTCCTCCTCCAAGGCTTCTCCATCACAAGGCAACTAACGAGTAATGGTGAAAGTGAGACAGGATAGATAGGTAAAAAGGAAAAGCAGGAGCCCTCAACCACTGTACATAAGACTCCCAGTTAGAATTCAGCTGGAAACACTCATCATTACTAACTTTTCTGACATTTCTTAGATTTAAGCTCTTAAGGTAAGAGCTAAAATGCAAACTAAGATGTAATTGCCATATTTGACGTATCTCTATCTATTTATACATATGCCTACCTATACATTTAAAGCGGCATAAATTATTTGATGTTATGATAATGCCCTATTGATACTCAAACGTGCGCAAGTTGACTGTTCACACGATTCCATAAATTCAAAAAAGTATAGATTAAGGTGTGGGGGTTGGTGTTTGATGGCCTTCAATGTGGTCAGAGAGCATATATCATGTGGCACTGGTACTCTTTATTGAAGTTCTGTTGTTTGGTGTTCAAATGGTTTGAATGCAGTGTATTGCGATTAACGATTATTGAATGTATTGCCAGTTACCATTGTATCTGTGCCACGATTTATAAATGTTATCACACATTCCATATTATGCTTGAAACAATAAATTTATAAATGAACGAAGGAGGCATATGGCACTAGATGGTAAATAGTCACAAGAGTGGCCACCCGCCAGGTATGTTGGTAATCTGAACAGTTTCTCACAAATCTGATATATACACAGATAATCTAGCAGCCATCATCCAAATACGACATCTCAGGCCGTCAGACTCCACTGAAACACCTATTACAAATAGAAGCTTATGATGTTAGATGGAAAAAGTCATAAGAGTGGCTATTATCCAGGTTTGCTGGTAAATTGTATTTGTCTTTATTAGGTAAGACAATGTGAATTGAATATTCTTTGAGTTATTTAAGCTTTAAAACTGGTAGTTGGCATAGTGTTGAGGAAGGCTGGTGAAGAAGCTAGGCAGTGAATTGAATAAGATTTAATTATAAAGATATTGTGCATTAAATGTGCTCTTCCAGTGTGAGAAGCAATCCTATATAAGTTCAAGCATTGATGGTAATCATATATTGCAACATAACCTTCTTCATCAGAAATTCAACAATCCTATATAAGTTCAAGCATTGATGGTAATCATATATTGCAACATAACCTTCTTCATCAGAAATTCAAGCATCTCCCATATGTTCATAAAGTTAAAATGTAATAAGAGGAGATAAATCTTCATGTGAATCCTAGGAACTTTCAACTATTCTGAATAAAAAAGAAAAGAAAAGAAGGGTTTGTATACAAACACCTAACTTCTTCCCAAAGAAAAGAGCACAGATTTTAATCCAGGTCCTTGCTGGAATTCAGTAGGGCAGATACAGATAAACAAATGCCCCGGCTGGAATTAGACCCTAGATCCAACACAAGAACGAGCACCAGAAAACACACCAAAAATGTAGATTGGTCGGTCAAATCAAGCCTACATCGACGGTAAGAGGGAACCATTTAAAAATCATTGTTGTTAAAAGTCCGCTTAACACCCCCGCTTTCACTGTACTGGGCTTAACCCCCGGTTCAAGTTTAAAAAGATTTTCATTTTATATGAATTATCTTATTAGTGTTAGTTTTTTAATTTTCTTTATTAGTTATGTAATTTCTTAACTTATGATTTTATTTTCTATTAGTTTTTTTTCCCAAAGAGGTTACATCCTCTTTTTGCCGCTAAACCCCACCAATGCCTAGGCCTGCATTGCCAATTCACTCTTGCCTTCGCTTTCCACAACGTTGTTGAAATTTCGAACAAAGCAAGGGATCACAAGGTTTCTCTCTCTTAGGCTTTCTCTCACATAAGTTACAATGGGAGACTACCTGTGGTTGAAATTTTCCAATACGATTAATTGAACGGTCAATTTCGCACCAAGGGGAGTTAGGTTATCTTGCTTATAGAATAATAATAAAGATTTCAAACCAAGCCAATTGAGCCCAAGATTGTAAACACAAGATAGCTCTACAAATTCACTGTGACCGCTGCAAACTAGTGAATTTCCTTGCTCTCCTCCCCGTGATTTTTTCAATTTGAGTTTCACGTAAAATCTCTTATCTTTACTTGTTTTCTGTGCTGAAATCTTTATTATTGTCCTGTAAGCGAGACAACCCTATCTCCTCGTGATGTGAAATTGACCATTCGATTAATTGTATTAGAAAATCTCCACCACATTACCAGAGAGACATCTCTCAATATTGACGAGGAGCAACATCCCGAGGCAACACTAAATAACAGCAACACTGGAAACTTTTGGGTTAAAGTGATTATTAACTACCAGCAGGAATACTTTAGTTGCATTTATACACATGACCAGAAATAGAATGGCTTATTTATCCAAATTTTCCGATTAACTTTTATATGATAAATAGTTTAGGCAAGAAATAACAAGCAAATGAGATTAACATAGTCCAGATAAGATGATTTAAGAAGGCTGAAGAAATATTAGGAACAGAGAAACAAAAGAAAGAAAAATTCACCAAAGGAAGTCATGCACCAGTTCAGGCAAAATATGGCGAATGATTAGTGTTATCCAGCAAGAACAAATAAGACTCCAAATAATACTCAGATTTGTGTGAATATTTCAAAAACAGCAAAGCCAAGTAAACCTAGATGGAACAAAATGGTGCACGTGAGAATCGTGTGATACAAGCTTAAGGCCATCGGAAGGCTGAAGGCATACACCACTTCAGAAAAAAATATGGATAATGATTTAGACTGTTATACAGTTCCCAAAAAGAACAGATTAGACTCCAAAAATACTCAGATTTTTGTGAGTATTTTACAAAGGAACAGCCAAGGTAACCTAGATGGAACACAATTGAGACATGTGATAAAGCTTGGACTGAACAAAAGAAGGCTTATAGAAACCTTGATAACCAGGGCAGAACAGTCTAAGAGTCTTCTAGAATTTCATTAACCCCAAATGAAAAGGAAAATAATCTTTTTAAATACTTTAGAAAGCTTCTTTTTTATTAAAAATTAACATCTGAATTCTATAAAAAGCCGATTGTCAAACAAAACAGATTTAAGCTGTTATGGTCTTCAAAAATATTTTAAGGGAAGTATCTGAATTCCACATAAGCAGATTGTCAGATAACAAAGTTTATTGTCCACATAAATACATAATTAATGGTGCCAGAGCACTCGTTGAAGGAGATCTAACAACCAAATGGAAAAGGAAATGAAAATAAAAGAAATGAAAAGAATTAAGATACCTTAGAATCGCCTGACCCATGACTTTTGGAAGGTCTGTTTCTTTTCAAAGGTCTGTTTCTTTTCAAACCCAGTCCAGATGTTAAAGAAAGATCATTCCCATGCGATGTACTGTGATCAATGAATGACATATCAAACGTAGAACGTCTGTGAAGTAAATGGAACTGCCAAATTTCAAAAGTTCACTTCAGATTAACAATAAAAATTATATTATTGTCTGACCTACAAGAACTAAAGAATGCACAAAGTAAAACATACCTGGGAGGAGGAAAAGGTTAGAAATGAAATTCCAAGAAAGTATCCAAGGACAACTCCTAATGCGGTAGTAATAATAAGTCTGGCACTTTCATTTGATTTTTTCAGGAGTCCACTGAAGCAAATAAGCAGAGAAAGACGAGCAATTAAAAATACATCAAACCTAAAAATAAATCTGAGAAGGTTGAACTTATGCTGAATTATTTTGTAAACCAACTAATATAAGCTCATGAACATATTTAAAATGTTCAATATAAAGATCCAAAGGGATAAAGTTACAAACCTACGGTAGCTGCTTCCCATTTTGCTGCACCTTAATAAAAGCCAAACAGCCACTGTCAGCAAGCAATTAAAAGGTGTTCAGACTAAGAGTCTAAACCAACATGTCATAAGGCAGCATATAACAATGCTGAGCACCTCTAGTAATCCTTTAACACACTCGTGCCAAAACAGAGAAAAATAGAAGTCAAGGATTTACAGCAGAAAGAGACAAAACAACTATTCTCTAGATACAGTTGTAAGACTTCATGAGCATCCAGTGGCAGAAACTGTAAAGGCAAACATTAAGAAGGAATGAACCGTAGTGGGAAAAAATTTTATCAGACATAACCAAACAATGACTAATACAATCTTCGTTACTTGAAAATTGAAAATATGAGACTCCAGCCTCAACCTTTTGTGTGTGTGTGTGTGTGTGTGTGCAAGAAAGAGAAAACAACAACAAAAAGCCTCTATCCTGAATATTTTTTTATCAACTGCATGTTCCTTTTTCTCCCTGCAGATCTGCTAAGGGCCATCCTCTCTGTTAAATATATAGCTCGGGTAACCATTTGTACTGTCTGAATCCACGTTCACTTAAACTTACACCTAGTCTCCCTGTTGCCCCTTCATTCACAATAGAAAAGTTAAAACCATCACCGATCCCATCATCTTACAAAGACCAGCTTTTTGGCATTTTACTTAAAAACACAATCCAAAGAGCAGAAATTTAATATTTAACTAGAACAAAAAGAGAATAAGGCAAGTCTCAAAGAGAGGAAAATGGCATCTTTTTGAAGAAATTTGTCCAGCAATGTTAAAGGAGTCTGATTCCTCTTCTTCTTGTTGTTCTCTTTTCTTTTGGTGTGTTGCTGATTGTTTCTTTATTTTTCTCCTTTCATTTTCTAGGATTCTGAGAGGTTAGGTTCAATGCAGGTTTGTGGGTAATGGAGAAGGTTTTCAACTTTTTATCATTCTGAAACTATTTAAGGAAAACATTTTGAGATAAACAGAAAATGTTGCAAGGTTCAAACTGTTGAGAAAAAAAAGCACTCCAGTAAACAAGATGAATACAATCTAAATAAGAATGTTAAGATGGTTATATGGCAAATCTAGGAAGGAAGGGAAGATGATAGGTGCATAAATTGCATCAGATGAAGATAATGAGATGGATAACCGACTGTGATGATCTGGACACATAACACAAGCTTAGGAAGCTCTAGACAGGAAGGCATCAGGTTTTTCTTGAAAGGCTAAGGAGAAAGACACAAAGGGGTAAGTGTGCAGTAACTTAGATAGACAGCATAGGTAGGAATTTAAAAGAGGTACATATGAAATGGATTTTCCCTCGATAGGGATGATTGTCAAAAATACTTCAAAGGCAAGTCTTAATCATTACAGTGGTATTTGGCTAATCAAGTATTGCTAGACTGTCAGTGGCATTAAATTTTCCTAAGGTCAAGTAAGAATGATAAGTGTAGGACCATCCAACTCCTGTCCGTATAAAAAATAAATGTATGGTTTGTTATCCACTAATACAGAGATGGGAAGCAAAGTAGCAGAAGGCATTGGAGGCTGTTCATCAATATTGGGTTCTATGATCAATACTAGGGGAAGACTACAAGAAATGTGCATTGCAGACAAGCAAAGAAACCACCAACTGGGTTACTTTTTGGATTTCTCAAGTTCATATGGGTATACTTCTGTCGAACTCTTACTATACGAGCTGTTTGTACCAAGCCAATGGTGCTAAGCTGAAGAACTTTTGGAATGCCACCGAGTGCTTCATGGAAGACTTTAATGCAATGAAAGGTCATGCCCTGCACTTTCCTTTTATCTTTCAATGAAGGAGCTTACTTTATATCATGCAAGGTCTTTAAAAGGTTGACTTGGGGGGGGGGGGGGGGGGGTGCGAAAGATGTATATATATCTCATATATAAATAAACCTTTGCACGTCGGCTGCCTTCTTTCTTGTAAATTCCCTCGTAGTATTGGTTATCTTGCTTCTGGTTTCTATCACGAAGCAGTCCATCCAATGCATATCCATGGGCATTGTAGGACACTTCTCTAACGAGTCGCTCAACTGAGTACATGTATCCATGTGTCCTAAGTTCTGATATATAAATTTCTGATTCCATATACTCCTTTAACACTTTGTAGATGCAGCTTTGACATGCATGCATTACAACTTACAAGTGGGAACAAGTTTCTTTTTCGAATAATAAAAGTTAGTGCTTCAGGGCAGTGTTCCAAGCAGCAGATCATAGCACCGATATAGCGCCCGCTATTGCATTTGGACCCTAAACTGCTACACTATTATCCTTAGCGACCTACTATAGCAGCTAAAAGTTGAAGTGGGCATCAATTGCCAGCTAACCAGTTAAAGTGGCCATTTGAGTAAAAATGTGATTCACTAAAGTGTTTATCCAGTTAATCTCTTAAGTGCATCAAGGATTCAAACCCTCTTTGTAAGGACAAAATATACTCATCACCCCTCCAACTTCTCATAACTTCGTCATTTAATTTTTCAAAGTAGTGATGGAGATCGCTTCCACTTTGGCGACAATAATCATCAACCCGGAGCTTCGATAATGAGTTATTTATTCCCAATAAAATTATTATTTTTTATTTTTTTTTTGGTTTTATTTTTTTATTCATCAAAGAGTGAATTAGTAATTATTTATTATTTTATATTGGAAATATTTTTCTAGTTTTCTGATCATTAATCAAATACGTTTATAGCTCCTCCATAGGACATTGGTCTTCCTACGAATAAACTCCCCTTGGGATGGACCTCTCTTTTCTTTCATGTTTCTTTTACAACAATACTGAATAGAATGTTTTAGGTAGCTATTATTAGAATTTAGAATAATTATAGTTATCATGTATGATATATCCGTTGACACTTAAAATTTTCAATTAGATAAAACCAAATAATATACTAATGAGTAATTGTCATCAATCATCATAAATAACTCTAACATGTTTCCTGATTTTCATATATTTTATTTATTTTTTAAGAGTGTGTTTAGGATATGTATATTTAAATATTATATATATTAATTAATTTAAATACCCATCCCACTGGCGCCAAATCATTTGCTAACTGCTTTAGCGCTTAGTGGTACCTTCCCATTATGCTCCATTTTCTGCTATTGGAACACTGCTTTTCAGGGCATTAGTTGTGATGTCTATATTCTTTAAGCTCAGTAAACATGACTTTAATGCAACCCCAAATAATAAGACATAAGGGGATAATGACAAAAAGATCTTTCTTTTGTAGAAGAAACATTAAAAAACTTAATGTACCATCAGTAATTTTGTAAAAGCAAGCATAGACCCTGTCATTAAAAAATACTTGTAATAGAGTTCTTGGTTAAATTTCAAGTGAAGAATTTGCCCTCCCGTCATCAGGGGAGTTCTCTTCTGGGAGTTTCCGCTGACACACCACACACACCACACACACACACACACACACACGCAAACCCACTATATCCAACAGATGACAAATTGACAATGGAACCTAGAAAATTAGATAGTACTTTTAACAGGACAAATGAAACAATATATCCATATAATGTTTAAAATTCATCAGCTGTGGACAAAGCGATTTTTTTTTAGGAGTTCAAGACTTCTGTTGATTGCACTGAGCAGTATTATTGACAATATACACAACAAAACCAGCTTATTTTTCTCCTAAAAGTCATGAAGCCCACATCACACGCCATCAACCCCAGAGACGAACCTTTCTTAGTTTCGGTTCGTATCGGCCGACACTGACGTGTCTCCCGATTGACCCAAACAACAGTTAGAAGAAAAAATTCGGATCGTAAAGACCATCAAAAGGGGGGAAATATTCAGCCCTAACAGATTCGAAACCTAAAATCCTTTAAACAAAAACAACTTTAAAAGCGAAACGTAATAAAAAAAAATCCTAATTTAAATCTCCCAAAATGAAAAACGAAAGAAAATATTCCATAAGTCCCAACCTAAAGACCTGAAATATGAAAAAAAAAAAAAAAAGAAGAAGAAATTATAAGGAAAAAAACAGAGAGAGGAAGAAAGAATGAAAGCGCACCTGAGATCGCGTTCTAATCGTCTTCAAACAGAGGAAGAAGAATAAGAATAAGAATAAGAAGCAATTGAACCGGTAAATGGTAGTCCCCGCTTCTAAACATAACACTCGGGTCGGTCGGGTTCGGTTTATATTACATCTGACCCGATCCGTGAGTTGGGTGATACTTGTTACTAGTCTTCGGGTTTGGGTCGGGTTGTAACAAAAAAAATGACCCGGCCTGTACCCAAGTTCAATCTTTTAAGCCCATAACTCTTTTTAAAATTATTATCCAAACATTAAAAACATTACGCTCAGAATAAATACCATGACATAATGTTACATCTCAATTACCATAATTAATAATGTGGAGCCCCTCTCTAACAAATCATAACCATAATAAACTTTTCCCAAAGAATTAATTTGGGCAAATTAAAATAGATAGAACAAGTTTCAGATCAATGAGACAAGTAGCAACTATTTGAATTTGAAAATTGATTACAAGTTTAGATGATGTAAAAAATAAATAAATTTAACTCTATGATAAATTCACTTAAAATTCTATCCTATAGTGATAGAATTAAAGAATTTAATGATAAATTTTTGCGGGGAAGCAAATAATAATGAGAGTGATAAAAGTCATTAATTATCTTTACAATTTTAATAATTTTCAAATTACCAGGACGGTCCTTCGCAGCTAACCCAAACACCATTGGTACACGGCCCAAGCTCTTTCTGTGATCAACCAAACCAATCAGGTCATGCCACGCAGCTCGGTGCACGAACCGACAGTACACGTATCTCTATTAGGGGTGTAAACGGGTCGGGTTCGGGTCGGATCCATGCCATATCCGAACCCGAACCCGATAAGGAATTCGGGTTCGGACTCGGGTTCGGGTCGAAATCTCTTCTTTCTTATCGGGTTCGGGTCGGATTCGGATTTTAAATAGGTGTATTAAAGTTTCAATGAGAGTTATTTTTAAAGTTGTATTTCAATTTTATTAGATGCAAAATGAAAGTTTATACACTTTACTTATAATAATATGAACAAGTTCTCATTTTTATAATTTTACTAATTTAAATATGGAGAAATGTATGATGATAAGTACCATTTATAGCATTTACTCTCTTTTCGGGTTTGTTATCGGGTTTCGGGTTTGAAATAGTATATCCAAACCCGACCCGATAAGCATTTCGGTCTAGTGTTAGATCCAAACCCGATCCGTAGTAAAAAATCGGATCGGGTTTTCGGGTTTTCGGGTACCATTTACAGTCCTAATCTCTATACCACAAACATATATATATAAATCTCTGCAATGCCTTGCTGGCCTGTTTGGTTGTCGTAACTGGCCGTAATTCGTAGCTCGTAATTGGTAAAGTTTTTTACAGTTGTAAATGAGTTACATGAATGTAAGTTTTATGATGTTTAGTTGGTAATATAAAGTTATAAGTGGAAAATTGTATTGTGTTTTACGGTGTTTGGCTGTCGTAATGTCTAAGTCGTAAGTGAAAAAGTTGATCACAAAATTAATTGGTGATTTAAAAAGTTTTAATATTGCAAATAAATATTAAAAATGTTAAATATTAAAAAATTAATATTAATATAAAAAAATAATACAAATTTGCATGACCACAAAATTAACTGTAACTGGACTGTAAGTAAGTGGTAATTGAGTTGCAAGTGAGTGATAATTGAGTTGTGTAAGTCTTTTACGAATTACGGTTCAAACAAATGCTGTAATTGTAACTAGATTGTAAGTCATTACGAATTACGGACTTTTACGCGAAACAAACGGCCCCGATCATGAGTTGATCACTCCTCACGTTAACGTCAGAATGGCTCTCTCACTCTCTGTGCTCCTCTCCTTGCTCATCCTCCCATTCCTGTCCCTTCTGGGGCCAAACCAAACCCAAATCGAAATCCAACGCCCTCCGCCCGGCCCTCGGCCGCTCCCGATCATCGGAAACCTCCACCAGCTCGGCCCCATCGCACACCGCTCCCTCCACAGCCTCTCCAAAACCTACGGCCCTCTTTCCAACTAAACCTCGGCAGAGTCCCCCCGCCCTCGTGGTCCCTCCCCTTCCCTCGCCCAACAAGTCCTCAAAATCCACGACCTCGCCTTCTGCTCTCGACCTCCCTCGTAATCCTTCAACGGCTGCGACATCGGTGCAGCAGCCTACGGCGACCACTGGCGGAACCTGCGCAAAATCTTCATCCTCGAGCTTCTCAGCTCGAAAAAGCTGCGCACGTTCGTGTTACCTCGTGAAGAAGAGACTCAAAAGATGATACAATCAATAAGAGCTCGCGCGGATACAAAGTCACCAGTTAACATCACTGAGCATATGATACGGCTGACCAGCAATATCATATGCAGGGTGGCTCTTGGATGCAAGGATGATGGCGAGTACGGAGAGAGGAGCAGGTTTCAGGGGATTCTTGGAGAGGTTCATGCTCTGATGGCCAGCTTTTTCGCTGCAGACTACTTCCCCGGGCTCGGGTGGATCGACACGCTGACAGGGCAGATGAGGAGGCTGAAGAGGAATTCGAGGAAGCTGGATGAGTTCTATCAAGAAGTGATTGATCAGCATCTAAAGAATGGGGAGAAGAAAGAAGGTTGCGAAGAGGATATTGTTGATGTTATGTTGAGGCTGTGGAGAGAAGGGGAGCAGCTCTCTATGGATCACATCAAGGGAGTTGTTATGGTATGCTGAATCCTTTTCTCCTCTTTTTTTCCATTGCTCAAGTAATCTCTAATTCTGAAAACACAAAAAAAATTGAAAAATATCAAGATTTATCAGCTCAGCTCAAAATAGTAGAACATAAACGTAAATGCAAGATGCCGCCATCTTTCTGCTATTTTGAATCTGATCTTGTTTTCTACCTCGAAAAGATTTTAAAAAAAAATGATGTAAACAACTACAAAGTTGGGTAAATGTGGGATGTGGCAATACTACTTATAGTAGATAGAAACAAAGGAAACATCAGTATATACTTCTCTTTTCAATTATTTGGGGCTGCTATAAGATTTTTTTTGCCCCTCTCTCTGTGTTCAGAGCAAAGATAAACTTGGGATACTAACAACAATATCAACAGTGATGAAATAAAGAAGACAAAATT